>VDFB02007316.1:19004-48452 GCA_007258455.2 Sequoia sempervirens | reverse complement strand
GTTAGCAATATGCCCAAATCTTCCACGGGTATAACATCTAACACTCCTATTAATAGAGTTGTTTGACACATTTCTACATTCAATTGACTTGTGACCAAACTTATTGCAATTAAAACACTGACCGAAAAATGATGATTCACTGGGTTTCATTTTACTTCTACATTGAGCAACCATATGACCAATTTTATTGCAAGAAAAACAATATCCATTAAAATTTTGAGCATTAGGTTGTCTTAGCGGAAGCCTTTTTGCTTTGTTCATTAGATGTCCTTGCTTAAAATTCCTCTGTCCAGATCTGAAAATTTCTCCTTTCTCATAACCAAGACCTTGTTTATCATTTGCATTCTTCTGTCCTTGAGCCAACTCATTAAGCTTCACAGAGCTAATCTTGAACTTCTCTTTGTACTCATTCACAGTAGTAAGTTCATCCCTGAGAATAACAATATGTTTTTCAAGCTCTTCTTCATTGTTTCTAGATTGTTGCAGTTCAATTTCTAACTGAATGAATTCTCCATTAATTTTGCTACATTCATCAGATCTCTCTTTTAGGGACTAGACAAGATTTTCCCCATTCTACTTTCTTTCTTCAATCTCCTTAGTCATCTTCATCGCCATAGACTTCATCTCATGCTTTAGGGAAGCATTGAATCTAGTAAGCTTTTCACATTCTTCAGTTATTTCCTTCAAGGTTTGATTTAGGTGAACATCATCCATGATTTTGCTCTTCTTCTGTTTAATTTGATCACAGAGATCCTTTCTCTTCTCCCTAGACTTAATAATCTAGTCCTTCAACTTCTGAATGAGTTTCTCTGCATCCTTAAGATTTTCTCTCAATTCCTAGACTTCTGCTATAGACTGATCAAGATCATCAAGTGCTACAAAAAACTGCTGCTAAAGACTACCAAAGTCCATTACATTCCAAAATCCACCTCAAGCTATAAAAATTCTTTCAAGGAACTTAGCTATGATACCAATTGTTGGACTCAAGCAACACTGAGAGGGGGGGTATGTGCAGGATCATGATGGGCCAAAAAGTGGTGATATGATGGGTATGTGTAGGGTATGTGGCTGACGACTTTTTTTTTACCGAAAATTGATGAAACGAAAAGGGTTTTTAAAGGATATTCTCAACTTTCCACCAATATAAATTATGCTTTACTTTGAATTTAATAAATTATTATTATTCATTTTCTATTTGAATTATGACTAAAGTCCTGATTGATAGGCTGATTGAAAAACATCTATAGCTTTCAAACGGTATCACATTTTTTAAATTTGAAACTTGTGTCACATTCTATGCTTTGCATACTATAAGATTAAAAAAAATGAATTTCATGAATTTTTGACTAAGTTAAGGTGTCAAACATTCAAGTTTTTATATTTTTAAAAAGTTGTAATAAAAAATTCATAATTAATTATTTATTTTGAAAAAAATTACAAAATATGCATCACATTGGGACATGGGTCCTCTACTTATATCTAAAAATTTTATTCAAAAAATATTATCATTTTATTGTGGTTAGGGTGTCAGACGGACACCTACTTTTATTTTTTCTTGAAATTTAAGTACTCGCATTGAAATTTTAAATTTTTACCAAATAGATTTTAAAAAAAACCTAGTAGTTTAGAAACTACATTCAATTTGCTTAGATTCTATTTTTTACATATTTTTGAAATAATATAGATAACTTATTCAAATTTTACGCGTTGCCTAACTCTAATTTTTTGAATTTTTTGCCACTTAAGGGCATATTTTTCCATAATGATCTTGCACATACTCGGGGGGGTGAATTAGTGTTGTGCAATTTTTAACATTATTAATCTGTTCTCTCAAGTGTCTAAGACATTCAATAAAAAAAAAAGATGCATGAACATAGAACAGTAAGCCACAACACCATAACACAAGGATTTTTACGTGGGGCTGATGCAAGAAGTTGGGTACACAAAAAGCTCAAAAAATAGAAATGTTTTTGTTGTTTTTCAGAATTTGTCACACTTGGACTGAAAATTTGAGGCACTTACACAATGAATTTTAAAAGAAGTCAGTAATATGAAATCTAGCATTTTGAATCTAGTTTCCAAATATGTAAATTATTAAAATACCCAGATTATATAAATTAAATTTTGATAGGGATCTATAAAAACCACTTTTTAAAAGTCCCTGTTTTTTTACCATACCAAGCAGGTGTACGAACAACACTTTTTGACCCAAATAAAATTATTTTACTAATTCCTTTTGGGAAAAGAGAGCTAACATCATGAAGTTTGATGTGGATTTTTTTTTGTAATTTTTGGTTGAATATTGTTTTTTTATTAAATTTTTATTGGCCTTAATTGATGTTTTTTAAAATCAACGTGTATGAACAACATAATTGGATCTAAACAAAACATTTTTTGACTCTTTTTTTTTTTTCATTGTGTATAGAATTGTCTGAAGTTTGATGCCATATAATTTTTTTTACAAGAAACTTAACCAATAAAAAGTTATTAAAAAACCAAAAAAACCTAATATTTCAAGTTTAAGGACTAGTTTGCTTAGAAATTAATTAAAAAATAGAAAAAAATCCAATCTTAACAAAAGTTATATATTTAGAAATTGGACATTTTTTTCTCTAATGGGTTTTAATTTTATAGATTCATTCAGAAAAAGAGTCCATCAACTATGTTGTCAAAGTTGGACATTCTTCTTCAATCTGCCTTAATTTTTTAGTTGCAGGTCAAAGGCTAAGGCTCGAATTGCCAAGTCTTTCCCAAGCCTAAAACCAAGGCTGGACGTGGTGTGGAAATTCTAATTTTAAATAATGTGTACGCATTACAGAAACGCATACGGGTTATTCAAATGAAACGCGTACGCGTTTCATAACGCATACGTGTTACCCATTGACCCGTTGGGAAAACGTAACACGTACGCGTTATGAAATGCATATGCGTTTCTTGAACTTAACGCGTACGCGTTTCATAGCGCTTACGCGTTTCTAATATAGTCGTTTTTCCCTAATTTAAAAAATTTCGGTAAAACACGATTTTCCTACAACATTCCTTTTCTGTAGTACGGTCTGAAAGTGTCATTTTCTGTGTTTTTTATTGCAAATTTGTCTTGTGCAGGGCATATTCTATTCAAATTGTTGGAAGAGATAGAAGTCTGGGGTTAGATTGCAGTGGAATCAAATTGAAAGAACTTTTACAAGAGGATTTGGAAAAAGTAGATTTTGGATATTTTCATTGATGTTTTTGTACTTGAGGAGTTTATAGAAAAATGATTTTCATAGATTACATAGTTTAATTTGAATATTTGAAGGAGGTGGAAATTTGAAAAAAGGTTTCTTGAATTATTGTTTTTGTCATCAAAGAGGGTTTGGTAACCATGGGTGATAAGCAAAGACAAAAAAAAAAGATGTAGAAAGTTAATGACACCCGAAGAAATTCAAGCAAATAAAGATAAGGAGGCAAAAAGAAAAAGGGAAATGAGAGAAATGATTCATCAAATGAAAGATTTGGAAGCATCTAGTTCAATAATGTTGAAGAGAAAGCCATGAATGATGAAATGAATGTAGATGATGCAAATGTGGAGATGGTGAATATGGAAGAAAATGCAATTACGGAGACAAACCCAACTGTGCCTTCAACTTCAACTTTGAATGATATGAAAAAAAATTCAGGTGTGTCTTCAAATCCACCTTCCAATGATATGTAAAATGCACCTATTCAAACAATCTATCCAAGTATGTGTTCAAACCCAAGTTTTCATAATATTGATATTGCTTGTTTAGATGAAGTTAGATACACCATTGATGAGATCAATAATATTAGGGTTGAAACAATGCAGAAACAAGAAAATAATGAAATTATATCTTATGAGAATGTAAATGAGAATGAAATCCCTAATATTGATGAAAATGAGTATGAGATCCCTTTTACATTTGAAAATGAAAATGAAACCCCTTGTGTGAATGAAAATGAAACTCCATCTATGTATGAAGGTGAAAATATTTTTTTAACAATTGAAACAAATGTGCTAGATAACCTTCATGGTAAAGTTTCTTCAAGACAAATTAGAAATTATGGAAATAAAATATATAAAATGTTTTTTTATAGAAATAAATTAGGATTCCAATGTCAACTCATGGTGCAATTGATGAGAATGTTTAAAATGAGAAAAGTGATGAAAAAATTAGGTGTTTTTGTAAAATAAAAAAAGAAAGATGATTCAATAGAACAAGTCATATCTAGTGTTGCTAATGCTATTGATGTTATTGGTAAGAAAAGTTGATAGAAAGATAAGAATGCGGCTTGTCGTGTAATAACAACACGCTCCTAGTTGATAAAGTAGCAAATAAAAGAATGTTAGTAAAGATTAGTAAATGTATAAACTTAAATCCTAGAACTTTGATAAAATTTGCTTTAAAAGAAGAAAGTATTGAAAATGATCCTATTAATCAATGTTGGATTTTTGGTGGTAGGCGCTCTCAAAGATCAGACATAAAATTAACTAATAATGAAATTAAATCTTTAATCAAAATTTTTTGTATGTTAATACAAAGAGTATCACCTAACATTAGAGATGTCTTAAAATTAAAAGGTGGGTTTAAATTCATAGACCTCATCAAAACATCTCTTAGATATGACTCAAGCTGAATTATATAAAAATTAGATGCTAATCTTACCATTGAATATTAACATAAAGTCAAAGAATCATTGAAAAGGGTGTAAAACCTTTTTATGTTAGAATTAATAAGCATGAATCTCTTGTTGTAAGACTCATGTACAATTTCATTATTATTGATATATTTGATATATACGATGCACTTTGCATGCTAACCAAATTATACAAGACATTTATTGGTATTAATAGCACCTACTGAAAGAATCAAAGATTTTATAGCGAGGTTTTTTGTAATCCCCTCTCTTTAAGAAATGGAAACTCATTTTTTAAAAGCATGCATTTACGGAGAATCACGATAGATATGTTAACTTTTCATTATTAGGAGAATGTATGCATGAGAGAAGTAGTTAGGATGAATTTGGAAAACAATTAGTGGATGTAAAAATTTAAAAATAGTGAGTATTCTTTAAAGATGGAAAAGCGGAAAAGCGTGTTGAGCTAATTGTGGAAAAATTTAGTGTGCATGCTTTTATTATTGAATTTAAAGATAAGTTTGTACCTAAATATGTTCAACACTCTCAGAATGCTCATTGGCTTGATAATCAATTTTGTTTATGTAAAAACACATCCCAATTGGAACTATATTGTCAGTTGTTGATTTTGCTGAAAATTATACTCTTGCTCCACAAGAAGAAATTCAATCACAGTATTATAATTCAATGCAAGTAGCTATATTTTTTCACATTGTTTATAGACATGCTAAAGATAGTATAGAAGATAATAGAAATTTTTTGAGAGTACCATTTTTATGTAAGTGATAATCGATTACATTCATCTGATTTTGTACAATATTGTTTTGATATATTTTTAAAAAATTTAAAAGAGAGGAATTCAAATGCTAGAAAATCTCATATGGTCAGATAATTGCACAGGTCAATTCAAAAATGCTAGAATGTTTTATTGGTTATGTAGAGTTCATAAGGAAAATAATATCCAACACATATGGATTTTTTTTGAAGTTGGTCATGGTAAGGGAGAACATGATGGAGCAGGTGCATGTGTGAAAAGAGCTCTTGCTAGAGAGCAACTAAAATTTGAGGATGCTGCAAAATTTAGAGATGCGCGTGCAATACCAAATTATCGACAAGAAAAAGTGAGAGCTCAATAATTCGATGCTTCTTTTGGTTAGTTGAAGAAAATGATATTTTTTCTTGACAAGATTGTGAAACAATTAATGGAACTGCAAAATGGCATTCATTTAAGAGTTCGAATGCAAACGCATGGACAATATGGACAAGGGAGTTGGCATGCTTTTGTCAATTTTGTATTGTAGGTGATTGGCAGGCATGTGAAAATATGGAATGGGTCAAACAATGGAAACAAAGAGTTTTAATGCCTACATCGACACATGTTCAACATGGAACGACAATTGAAGATAATCAAGTGTTCACATCAGATGATTATGATCATATTTCAGATCTTGTACAAGAAGGTACATTATTTATTGAGTTGAATTTTGTATGTATGCATGTTTATATGTGAGTTAAATATAAGTCACTCTTTATTGAATTTTGTATTTATTTTTGCAAGACATGTGTATGTTGTTGTTGCACACCTCAAGGGAATGAAGAGTAAACAGAGTACTGGTTGGCTAGATGTGTTGAGAGAAAACATAACTTGGTACATACTAGAGTGGATGATGACAACTTTGAGTATCCAACTGGTTCAGTGGTTGTTGTTGGCACCTGGCTTCGAAAATATTTGATGAGAAAGAATGGCTTGCTGCATTTGAAGATTATGAGAGACACAAGAAGACTATACATTATTCACATTTGATTTTTGCAACCAATATAAAAATAGTTAGATATCAAGGGAGGCCTGCTAATAAAGTTTTATGGACACTTTCAATGGATGATCATGAGACAATCATAGATGCATTACAAAAAAGAGAGGATGTAGATGGTACAATAGAGTAAATAAATATTGGTAAGTATATCTAGTTGTATATATATATATATATAGTTGTCTTTAATCATTTCATAATTAAAGTTTTATATATTTTTTGTTTTAGGTCTCCCAAAATTAGATGCTTTACAAAAAAGAGAGGAGATGCACATATATTATGATGGAATTTGAATCTAGAGATAGGTAACTATATATAGTTCTAGATACATTTAATTGATACTTTATAATTGATTTCATATCCCCTTAAGCCATTCTCTTAAAACCCCTTAAGTCATCCTCTTGTGTACCATTAATCCATCCTCTTGCATCCCCTTAAGTCATTCTATCAACTACCATTAATCCATCCTCTTGCATCCCCTTAAGTCATTCTATCAACTACCATTAATCCATCCTCTTAGGACCCCGTAATCCATATCCTCATATATCTACCCATAATCTATCCACTTGCATCCACTTAAGTCACTCTCTCAACACCCCTTAATTCATCCTCTTAGGACCCCTCAATCAATATCCTCATATATCTACCCTTAATCCATCCACTTTGATAAGGGCGCAGCCCGAGACTTAGAAAATAACCCACAAACAAGAGAAATTTTATTATTCAGAAAATAGAGCTTCTTACATGCAGATGATCTCAAATCCCCAAGTTCTACAACACATGCAAGTTATAGACAGCTACAGAATAACCCTTTCGCAATATGCAAGCTTGTCCCCAAAAAGTTACCCAAAAATTAGAAACCCACCCATAAATAGAGCTCCTCTTTAGTTTGGAGCCAAAACAATATTTAAATTTGAGTTTAGGTGGTTTGGCGCTGAAAAATTACAACTTGAAGTTCAAATTTCAAAAGAACATTTGCAATTGTATCTTCTAGAAAGTGCGCCAACTTCCCGGGGCCATAACTTTTGATCCCAAACTCCGATTCATGAACCGTTTGAACCATTGGAAAAGTCTCAAAGTCAATAACGCGCTTGAAATCTGCTATGCCAACTTTGACAAGTTTCGGGGCCATTCTGGAAACTCTAAGTGCCTCAAATCTAACTCGGAAGATTTTCAGGTGCAAATCTGGGAAACTAAAACTGCAATATCTTTCAACCTAGGAACAGAAAATAAAAACCATAAATTGGGAATTTCACTATGACAAAAAAGGTATCCAAAAATGTAAAAACATCTAAAAATTGAGAAACTTGAAATTTAACTATTTTTGGGTGATGCAAGATTACCCTTACACCACTGGATGCTCCTGCATCACACTTGCATCCCCTTAAGTCACTCTCTCAACACCCCTTGGGGTTTAAATTCATTCTCTCAACTCCCCTTAATCCACCCTCTTGCATCCCTTCAAGTCATTCTATCAACTCCCCTTAATCCACCCTCTTCCATCCCCTTAATCCATCCTCTTAAAGGACCCTTACGTCATATCCTCTTACATCTCTTTAATCCACAATCTTGCATCCCTTAAGTCACTCTCATAATTACCCTTAAGCCATCCTCTTAGGGCCTATTAAGCCATATCATAAGGTTCATGACATGCATCCCCTTAATCCACCCTCTTACATCCCCTTAATCCACTCTCTTACATCGCTTCAAGTCATTCTATCAACTCCCCTTAATCCAACCTCTTACATCCCTTGAAGTCATTTTATCAACTCCCCTTAATCCACCCTCTTGCATCACTTCAAGTCATTCTATCAAATCCCCTTAATCCACCCTCTTGCATCCCCTTAATCTACTCTCTTACATCACCCGTCATTTCCCTCCACATCCATCCATTCCATCCATCCATCCACCCTCCCTACATCCACTAACTCATTCTATCCGCTCTTCCATCCACCCTCTTCCTTCATTCCTATCCATCCATGTCCACCATCCCATCCACTCTCTTCCACTAAGTCATTCCTATCAACTCCTTGTCCACCACTCTTACATCCTTCAACTCATTCTATCCTTCCCATAATCACCCTCTTGCATCCCTTAATCCACTCTCTTTACATCCACTTTAATTCATTCTATCAACTCCCTTAATCCACCCATACATCCCTTCAACTCATTCTATCCAGCTCACCAATCCACTCTCTTGCATCACTTTAAGAGTCATTTTATCAACTCCCCTTAATCCACCCTCTGACATCCCTTCAAGTCATTCTATCAACTCCCCTTAATCCACCCTCTTACATCCCTTCAAGTCATTCTATCAACTCCCCTTAATCCACCCTCTTGCATCCCCTTAATCCTCTTACATCTCCTTCGTCATTTTATCAACTCCGCTTAATCCACCCTCTGCCCATCCCTTGACTCATTCTATCAACTCCCCTTAATCCACCTAACTTTGCATCCTTGGCTTAGATCCTCTTAAAGGGCCCTTAAGTCATATCATCTTACATATCCTTAATCCTCTTAGGACCCGTTAAGCCATATCCTAGGGTTCATGAGATGCATCCTCTTAACTCCCCTTTAGGAATTCTCTTAAGACCCCCCTTAAGCTATATATCCTCTTAGGTCCCCTTAATCCATCCTATGGCTAACATCATTTGAATTTGTATGGAATTTACTATATACTGTTCTTTTCTTGCATGATTTTTTTACTTAAATGACTCATAAAAATTGTAGTTACTTACATTAATTTTTTTTGCAAGTTCTCATCAAGTTGGTCTACGATGTGATTGTTGAACTGAAAAACTATTTTATCAAGAGACTATGTAAATATCAATTTTTGGTATTCACCTAAAAGTTGATAAGCTTTAATTGTATCTACATGCACATATATGTTTCATCATGTTATATAGTTGTATTAAACATCTTGATGTACATTATATATGTTTGTTCGATGTCACTTTTTAAATATCTTGTTCCAATTTTATAGATTATACATGTTTCATGTTTTCTATTTACCACATTTTATATAATTATTCAATTGTATAGATTATACATTTTATACATACAAGGAGATAGTTTTTTGTTAATTGATTCAAATATTTGCTATGTAATTGGAAAATAGTTAAAATTACTTGCCCTTAATTTATTATGAATATGATTTAAGAAACTATTGAAGGAATGTTTTAATTTGTCACCTAACCATGTGATAAATTATATATATGAAATTTGATTCTAGATAAGAATTTATATAGTGCATGTATTACTTGAAAATTAGATAAAATATAAATATAGATATGTATGAATGCATATAATCATGAAAATGGACATAACACGATCTCATAATTGACTGCATGTATAATCATCATATTAAAGTCAACTGATATAAATAAACACACATATGATAATAACATGTTCAAAATAAAACTAGAGATCTAGATAGTCCATAAAATTTATATGTCAAGTCCAACAAATATATTGAAATAAAACTAGAGATCTGTAGTCCATAAAATATAAAACCATCTAACTTTCAGGCTGATTAGTCATATCAAGTCTCCTCTTTGTTCCATGTCGATTAGATGTACCTGCATCATGCTGTAAAAGAGTACAAGAAACTCAAAATTAGATTTAAATTTATTTAGAAATTTTGATATAATTAAACATATTTAAAATTGAAAATATAAACTTTTAGATTTAAAAAAAAAACTAATTAAATATCGAGTAAATATAGTAAAAATGATTTCTAGTATGCATAAATTACCATATGGTCATGTGAATCAACTGGCACATTTTCTTCAACGGGTAGCATAACTGTCAGTTGAGAAGATGCAAATGCCTGATCTACTATATCCTACATATTCATATAAAGCAAACAATATGTGAAAACCTCGAATATATATATATATATATATATATATATATATATATATATATATATATAAAAGGTTCGTAAAAATTGTATAGGAGATTTAAAGTAAAGTTTACAACCTCGAATGATATGACCTCATGATCATGCACCTGAGATTTCCCATGCATAAATGTTGATGATGTCTCAGGTGCGCGGCCCGCCATGGATATCTCATCAAATCCCTTCATATAGATGTACAACAGTTCGTATAGATCATTCACACATGTGTATGTAAATGAAAAAATTAAATTAGATCTATGATGTGTATTTAATTTAAACTTAACAAACTTTTGAAAGCACGCACCTAAGCTGATGATGTCTTAGGAGTGCTCACCACTGTAACTTGTGGTTGGTCAATACTAGGGATAGTATGACCTCCCTGCATCTAGATATAATATATCAATTCACACATGTGTACAAATTCAAATTAAATTAGATATATATATATATCACACAAATTATTTAATATATTTTGGTTCAAGTACCTGTCCAAAAGGTGAGCCCAGATCTACAGCACTCGACATATGCACACAATGATCATATTGAGTTTCAGGCATCACGTCATCATGCGTCTACACCAAACACAAACTAATTGAATTAATATTATATTATATATATAGTTTGATGTTATTATTTACATGATTTTTTTACATTTCAAACTTGAATTAAATTTAAGTTCAAAAGATGAACATACTTGTGTAGGACGATCCTCAGACTATAGTAAATTTAGGTATGGCCCCGTTCCAAATGCATGTGCCTCATCTGAAGTGGATGCCTGAGTATCCCTATAGCCCGAGCCTCCATGCTCTCTATTGGCCACTTCAGTGGCCGCGTGTGTAGTTTGCTGAGTGAGATGTCCTGAAAGTGAACTCAATGCTCCTAATGTTGATAACATGGTTTGCTATTGAAATGCAGCGGGAACACCAAGAGAAGGAGGAGGAAAAATAGGAGCAACTAGAGCACGTCATTGAGGATCGACACGTGCTCCTAGTCTATGTTGGGGCATGCCACGCTCAGCTCCCTGAAATGACCTCATATCAAAATAGTTGGGTTTTTTAGCCAACTCAAACTCATCCCATAACTTTCTCAAAAAGTATAAGGGCACCTCACTGTTGCCATGAGGTGGAGTATCAAACACCATCCACCATCTCTCCCAAAAATGAGCAGCTATCTGCATGTGCCTACACCATAAAATTGAAATTCATTTTTTTGTGGGTGGTATTGGTTGGTTTGTTTGGGGGTTCACAAAATATTGGCATATGGCTTGTTTAGTAATTTTTTAGGTCATTGATTTCTTTATATGACAATCCATCTGCATAGAATTGTCTCATATCTTCTCTCCATCAATGGAACCTAGCTAGGTCTGCATCGATAGATCGAACAGAATCGACAACAGTTTGCATCGTAGATGCAAACTGTGCGAGATGTGGAGGGACTCTAGTCTCATTTTTTATGAGATCTATATTTCCTTGAATGAAAATTAGGTTTTCTCAAATATTCTCTCTTAGTTGATCCTGGTCAACTAGAGGAGGGGGTGGGGGGTTAGGCGGTGGAGAATGTGGAGGTGTGCTAGGGTTTTGTTCATGTGGTGGACTAGGATGTACGTCGGGATCTACAGGGATTTCTTGATCAGGCATGAGATCCTCCTAATTAAATAGTGGATCCATCTGAGCAATGATATGGCAACTGCATGTTAAACAATTAAAAAATATATATCAACAAACTAATTAAATAATGCACACAATTTGAAAGTTATTTAAAAATCACATTGAACATGCACAAATTCAAAATATATTTCATTTGAAGACCATTCGATTTATAACATTAAAAAATCCATAACATTAAAAATTCATATAACATGTACACACATTAAATTGAGTCCAGTGTGGGGTTGTTAATATGAAGGGTAGAAATGAAATTATGGGGTTTTATTAAAATTTATTTAATCTCATTCATTATTTTCAAATAATAATAAAGAGAAGAATGAAAAATTAATAGAAGACATTGAAAGGGACACATAGATATATATGCTAGTGACCTAATTGCAATGTACACAATATATAGAAAAGATGAGTCAAGCTCTATTCACCAAATTTTGAGAACTTATTTGATCCCCTTAAGAAATGTCAAATTCCCCCTTAAGACATCGATTTACTATTTAGGGTGATAGGATGGCTTTTAAGGAGATCTATGTGTAGTAAGGTCCTAGGAAAAAATGGTCCATGGCTTAAGGGAATAAAATTTGGAGTTGCCTAAGGCAACCAAATTTAATTTTAAGGTCCTACAACAAAATGAATAGATGTATTAGTCAAGTATGACATAGAATTTAATTAAATCCGATGACATAAATTGATTTATCTAAATTTTCAAATTTCATGATAAGAGACACAAGTTCTCTATAGTGGGACAAAGTAGTTAAGAAGAAATTATAAGTTTAACACTAACATTAAAATTTATAATCTCATTCATTTTTTTCAAAGAATAATAAAGGTAAGAATGAAAATTTAATAGAATACATTTAAAGGGACACAGATATATGCTAGTGACCTAATTGCAATGTACAAAATAAACAAAGATGAGCTTCAAATCTATTCACTAATTTTTGAGAAATTCTTTGATCCCCTTAAGAAATGTCATTATTAGGACCCCTTAAGACATCAATTTACGATTTAGGGTGATAGGATGGCTTAAGGGGAACTATGTCTAGTAAGGACCTAGGACAAAATGTTCCATGGCTTAAGGGAATAAAATTTTGTGGAGTTGCCTAAGGAAACCAAATTTCATTTTAAGGTCCTACAACAATATGAATGCTTTTAGGGTTTAGGGTTTAGATTTCAATTATAACTAAGTTGTTGAGTTACGATGGATTTTGCAACAATTAGGAATTTTAGATTTCAATTATATATAACTAAGTTGTTGAGTTACGATGGATTTTGAACCTATTTGGACCTCTACGCACTCTTGGATGATTTAAAAAGGGAGAGGGGATCTAAAGTGATTTAGACCCAATTTTTTTTGTAATCATATATTTTTTGAAACTTTTCTATGGCATAGACTCTTCCTTCATATTTATATAAATTCTAGACACATGGGTTTTCAAAAAAGAACCTAACTGCCACTAAGTGAGGAATCAATTGATCAATGAACAATAAATTTAAATAAACTTAGAAAATAAACCTTTGGTTATAGAATTCACTTGCATTTACGAATCATCATCTATCAAGTTTGTCAAAAAAGTAATTTGAATTTTCCATTGAAATGTTCATGCTACAAGTTATCTTTGATACACTAGTTTAGAGAAAGTACAACATTTAGTTTTCCTAATCTAGAACAATGCCACTACACATGAGAGTTAAAATAGGAATTAGATTAAACACACAACCTATAGATCTTATGAATAATATCCTATAAATTAAGGTTTGAATATGATCATAATGCATCCTTACATTTAATTCACAAAGGATCTTGAATCCAAATAAGATTTGGGTAGAAATCATTCATGCTTCACATTTTAATTTTTATTTGATTTAATAACATTTATACAACTTGTCTAGCTCTATCCATATTGCACATAGTCTAGATCAACACTTGTATGACTTGCATTTCTATGTTTTTTTAATAAATTTTTACAAGTAAATGAGAAACCCTACCACCTAAACTTAGTGCTTTGAATAAAATATGTGACATTCTAGGAATAGCTTCAATATATCAACAATTAGGAATAAATTAGATTTCAATTATAACTAAGTTGTTGAGTTACGATGGATTTTGCAACAATTAGGAATTTTAGATTTCAATTATATAACTAAGTTGTTAAGTTACGATGGATTTTGTTCACCTACTTGGACCTCTACGCACTCTTGGATGATTTAAAAAGGAAGAGGAGATCTAAAGTGATTTAGACCAAAAAAAATTTGTAATCATATATTTTTTGAAACTTTTCTATGGCATAGACTCTTCCTTCATATTTATATAAATTCTAGACACATGGGTTTTCGAAAAAGAACCTAACTACCACTAAGTGAGGAATCAGTTGATCAATTCAATATATTTAAATAAACTTAGAAAATAAACCTTTGGTTATAGAATTCACTTGCATTTATGAATCATCATATATCAAGTTTCTCAAAAACGTAATTTAAATTTTCTATTGAAATGTTCATGCTACAAGTTATCTTTGATACACTTGTTTAGAGAAAGTACAAAATTTAGTTTTCCTAATCTAGAACAATGCCACTACACATGAGAGTTAAAATAGGAATTAGATTACACACAACCTATAGATCTTATGAATAATATCCTATAAATTAAGGTTTGAATATGATCATAATGCATCCTTACATTTAATTCACAAAGGATCTCATCCAAATAAGATTTGGGTAGAAATCATTTGTGCTTCACATTTTAATATTTATTTGATTTAATAACATTTATGTGTCTAGCTCTATCCATATTGCACATAGTCTAGATTAACAAGTATGACTTGCAATTCTATGTTTTTTTAAGAGAATACATCATACACTATATAAGCTAATATAACATTGATATAGAGTGATTACATGCTCATATCAACTAGCATCATGATATATACATTTATTAAATCAAGCACATAGTTTTGCATGAGGTACATTATTTTACTTCACTAGTACACTTTCTCAAGTTAAATTATACAACCATGAAGTTTTCTGAGATAAAATTAGCTATCAAATTTATATTATGTGAATATATATTATAATTAAATTAATAATTTGTTGGTTAATATATATATCTATGTATCAATTGTTTGTACCTACTTTATTAGTCAATTTTATGAATTTCATTGGTAGTTGCGTGGATCACCAACGACATACCAAAGTGTACAAGTAGAACCTATGGACTATAAATTGTGATCCCTAATTTAGGGTAAATAGCCTATTTTAGGTTTACGTTTTAGGGTAAATGGGGTTTTAGGTTTACGTTTTAGGGTTTAGGACCAAGGATTAACCTATGTAAATTAGTTTTTAGGGACCTATGTAAATTTTGTAACCTAGGGTTTTGATTTCTAAGTTAAATGTGTCCAATTTAGGTTTGTTTTTTCTGGTTTTCAATTTACAATTTAACGTTATATGTTTCGTTGACGTTTTTGATTTTTTAAATGCAATTAAAAACTATAAAAAATTGAACTAAAACACACTAAAGAACAAAAACTGAATACTAATTACAAAGAAAAAAAATAAGATACAAAGCAAAAAAAGGCAGAATTCAACCAACCTGGAGATCACTGAGGTCGGGTGTGTTGACGGGAGGAGGTGGCAATCAAAATTTTCACCAAGCACAAGCTTTGAAATGCGTACATGATCAAGAACCTCTCTTCTCTGGCGTGGCTCAAAATAGTGAGTGAAAATGAAATGCAGCTGTTTATTTTTAAAAAATAAATACCTTCGCACAATGCATACGCGTTTTGAAATATGTACGTGTTTTATAACGCGCATGCGTTTCACAACGCGTACGCGTTTTTGGTTTGCATACCCGTAGTTAAGCACGTACGCATTCGGATTCTGGCTCAGGTACCAGATCTGTAACACGTACGCATTTTTAGATAACATGTACGCGTTTCCTTTAAAACTTTTTTTTCAGCCCGAAACTTCCCCTCTTCATGTACTCAACTTCTTGCTTTTACCCTGTGGAAACTCGGGTTAGGGAAAAACCACAGTGGAGGTCAATCCACAAATTTTGAGTACTCAGAATATAAGTGTTTTACAAAATGGGAATGCACTTGCATTTAGGCACACTGCCTAGAGCTCACTACTCAAAATGAATAAGGCTCACTACCTTACAGAAGATTTAGATTACATCAAATAGTTGAACTGAGAAAATAGCATCTATAAATGCCTGATTACAGTTTCGATTAGGCTCATGGATTAGATTCTGGACCTTCTGTCTGATTTTGCACTTCGCTCTGCTCTACCTTAATTCTCTTCACAAAAATCCTCTTCTGCACAAATGAAAATCACTTAACTGCTCTTTTGATATTCACAATACACATCCACACACATTGAACACTTCATACATGCATCAGAATGAATTTACCGATCTCATATATATATCTGCTACCAAGTATTTAGTCGCTATATGTCGGCTTTAATAAAATAGAAAATATCTTCCAACTGTCGGCTCAAATCATGAACTTGATATTTAATGCACATCCACCAAAGTCGGACATAGCATAGTTAGGACCCAAAACAAAATCTCCAGCACAAAAATACTTCAAACAATTTTTCCTTACACATCTGCAACACCCAACATTCACTTAGTCGGCCTTTATATACTGATGAATAGAAAATCAAACTATCGGATCTCCTAACTCGTACACTACTCGATGCGATAGCACAAAACTTGAGAATAACACATTTCATATACCCAATGAATTTCCTTGAGATCCACAGCGAAAACTGATAAGCTGGTAATGCAAACCACTTGAGAGATTCAATCTACAGCCAGATACCTTGTTCTTCATTTTGTCTATTTGAGGCATTATATCAAATAGTTCATTAACAAATTTATTTGAGAAATTATATCAAATAGTTCATGATATAAAGTTTAGGGTGCATACAATGGAAACTTGGATAAAATTCTTCATATTTTTCCTTTGAGTCTTATGACATTACTCCAAAAATGGTTGGCGAACTAAATGTATCAATCAAAGAATAAATTTAGAGGAAAGAAACTAGATTGTTTGAATGAAATGTATAATAAAATAGTTCTATTAGGATTAGAAGGAATGAAGGTATTATTAAATTTCCTAGTATTAGGAAAATATAAAAATATGTCCACTTTACTATATATATATATATATATACTTAAAACTATTCTTCATATATCCATGCTAAAACTATTAAAAATTAAATTACATAAATCAATTTTAAATTTGTACAAAGAAATAAATTATGACTTTGACTAAGAGCGAATATTTAAAATATAGCTATCCCTTTGCAAAATCCAATTTGATTTGAGATATTTATGGACAAAAAATATGGATGAGCATGAGGTAAGTAAGAAAGAATAACTTTAATTTATATCTTCCCTCATCAAATAATTTCACGTTTAAAGAGTTTCTTAAGGCATATCCAATTATGAAAAACTATTATATACTTGTTATAACTATATTAAAGTATATCATGAATAAATTGAAAGGATAAAGAGTAAATCACTAAAAACACATACATAAATCATAGAAGTAAATTGATTAATATAAGGAGATTCAAGTGGTTGGATAATTTTTTCCAAGGAGTGGAAGAGGTTAAGAAGGAACCATCAAATAAATATAATATTTTAAATACTTTAAAAGAAAAATACATTTCTCCCCACCCTAAATTGAAATAGTATTCCTTCTAAGATGATAATAATTGAAAAAGAAGAAAATAATCATTATGAAGATCAAGTACCATTGATAAGTTTTAAGAGATCAAATAAAATATTCAACAACAAAAGAAAAAAGAGAAAATAGTTAATGCTAAAGAAACAACTACAACCAAGCTACTATGTTATAAATTCTCCTCTTATGTAGTCTTCATTTCCCTATAAATTGTGGCCTCCTTGTACAAATTAGCTATTGATCACCATAGTGAAACAAATTTAACATTTTCAAATGGTTAAACATTATTATTATTTTTATTTGTATAAGTATAATTATTATGGGTTCATTTCTCCTCTCCTACTCTTCCTAAAAATGTTCTATTTTATGAGCCTCATATAAATGTTAGGGTTCTAACTTCTAAAAATTGAATAGTGTCAACTTAATATCATTAGACAATGCTCCCCTAGTATTAATGGGGCCAACTTTTTATCTATCAAACTCGGCTATGTTTACATTGAATAAGAATTTGATACCTTTATCCTGATACTTGAACTAAGATATCTTGGCTCATTTCTTTCTTGAGAAGTCATGTTTTCATTCATGATTTGCAACTTCCATCTTCATCCAAAAAGAAATTATGTTATCGTTATGTGCCTAATATTAAAACAAATCAAAACCTTCATTTGAGCATGATCTCCAACACAAAGGTAAACGAGTGGAAACAAAAGAAAGCTCAGTTAATGGCTTTCAGCATGTTGGTGGAAAGTCTGCATCTTTTTGAAAGTGGCTTCCTAGCTTATCAATCTTATGTTTAGTAAGGTTTTGTAATCTCCACTGTGTTATGTATTCGGGTCATGGGTATATCTAGTATGATGTCTTCTTTTGGGTATTTTGGGTGCATAAGAGAATGTGCATATGTACTGATGTATTCAACCAATGTGCTTTTGTAACATTGTAATCAGACAATTGGTCATTTATACTAGGACCTCACTGGTCTTTTTGATATTTTGTAAAATTTGTTACTCGGACTGCAACTGGGGGTTTTCTTGCTGGTTCTTTCCCGCCAATATGTCCGCCTGAACCAGCTCTATATGTAAAATATTATATAAAAATAAAATTATAAGTGGTCTCCCACTTTTGCTTTAAAAAAAAGTTCTTGTAAATGTCCACATATTTTTCCTCGACACAGTTGCTATTTCTTAAAAGATTTCTTATGATTTTTCATAATGTTGGTCAATACTTTACTATAAATATTCTATAGTCATGCTCTTAAATGTCATAAGAATATGTCATAAGAGGGTTTCATCTTATAAATCTATAATAATATTATATGCATTTAGAACATCTTAGACACCTCCCTTGAAGCATTCAACAAATGACAAATAACTACCAACACAAAGTGAGATGCCTCATTTCCTAATATGAGGACAAAATAATAAATCAAAATATTAGGATGCAAGGTTGACCCACCTTTCCCAATACTTTTCTAAGTTTATCATATATTGAGGAGTGGATCCCAACAACAATTGTGCTTAGTGCTTACTACTAATCCAAGGAATACCTATTCATTTTTTCTTTATTGTATGCCTAATGACTCCTCATCTCAAGTTAAATTGTGGGAATGGATTTTTATGCCCTCCCTATGACTAAATGGCTACAAGGAGGTGAATATGATATGGTGGAAAAAACCAAGATACAAGTTGGTTTAGTTCTCATAAACTCTCTAAAAAATAATTGAATTCCTACATGCTAACTAGAAATACCATGAGGGGTTTAGATCCCATTTTAGACAAAAAATATTCTTATACTGATCACTAGTTCACTTGGACCAACTAAAGATATGGTGAACTAAGGGAAACTTAGTTGTATTGATAGATTAAAACTTAGTTATTTCTCTTTCCATTGTCCCCTCTCCACAAAACACCCTTATTTAAGTAGATTCTATTAAACCTATCTCACATATCACCTCCCAATTCTTTAAACTTTTCAAACTTCTTATTCCTCATACCTAATAATCTATCCTTCAAGCTAAACACTTCCCACCTCAATCAAATTGATCACCTTGCTTCCCTAATATCCCTTTGGTTGATGTTCCTAGACCTCATCAAAATGGTAAGTGGATACAATTGTGGAATGATGTGATTAAATCTATTGCACTACCTTACTATGATCTTACAATAAGAATATGGCTAGAAAGAGATCTAGAATGGAAAAAAAATATGGATCCAAATAGAAAAAAAACTTGTTTTGGCTTTAGCACTTACTAATAAATTTTCTACAATGAGTGGTTGCTTCCGTTGAAATAAAACTTAGAAGATTTGAACTTAATTGTGGTAGAGGATCTCAATTAAGAGATAGGCTACATTGGATGAAAGGATATAAGGGATACAAATTATTTTTTAGTTATCTTGAACATATTTACATTTCGAGAGTGGATAATATCTATTGTTGATCAAGAGAGGTAGTTCCATGACAACTCTAATGATATTAAATCCATTTACCTCCAACATTACAAATAATTTTTAATTGATCTAGTTCAAGGAGATCCACATCAAGATATAGTGAAAAATTATGGGCATAACAATTATATATTTTTTAACATATATAAAATGTATGGTTGGATTAGTGAGATATTTATAACAAGTATGCAATATGAAGTCAAACTTTATTAGATTTTATTCTTAATAAATTAGTTTTAACGATTCAATTTATAGCTTTATGCAATCTATAAGTTTAAATAGTTTGATGGTATCTAAACTTTATACATATAAAAATATGATAAATGTCTGATTATTTTGCTTTCCAATCTATAATTTTTTGATGTTCATGGCTATATAATTGAGATGATTCACTCATATTGTAATGATAAAATTCATCCTCATATGGAGGATTTTATATTATCTTCCATTAAATTCATCCTCTTTATGAGACTCTTATGGAATATTGATATTCTAGTGTGAATTCTTAATTTTAGACATATCTTAACTAGATAAATTTAGGTTCAATGAAGGCAATAGAACTTTTTTTTCACTTACATAATCCTATTTTGAAGTTCATTTATGTTAACAACTATTAGATTAAATATTTTTATCCCCAATTATTTTCACATAATTTTATACTAATCTTTGTATTCTTATTCTTTCTTTCATCATTTCATTTAAAATTTGAACCATTTAAGGATGCTATGTTATAGATTATAGTTGTCTTCCAATTCTTTTTAAATTGTTAATGGTATGAAAATATTATTGATGTGTAGATGAATTATTACAACTATTTTAGATTTGTATTCCCTTTATCTAGATATATTATTTACCAAAGTCTCATTTCTCTTTTAGGTGTACTATATATATATATAACATGGAAAATGTAGATCATGTTCCACCTGTGCCAGATTCTTTGTTTGCAAATACTAGTAATGGGATTAAAAAATTGAGAGATTCATTAGCACAGGGTGCAAACCCAGGGATATATAGTGAACCATGCATGTTAATATTGCATAGTCTAGAAAAACTAAAAGATGAACTGGAGAGGACTAGTGCATATTCCTTAGATAGAGTGACTTCTATTCTTTCCCGCATGTAGGAAGAAGTACATGGTGGAATTCCCCTTAAACAAATATAGGATAGTGTCACCAAAGAAATGATAGAAGCCACTTGTTTTCCATTTTATCAAAATGTGTGTAAGGTTAGTGGATACCAGGTCACTAGATGTGTTGATCATGCTATGGCCTCATTGATCTACACACGATTTCTTGCAGCACATGGTCTATACCCAAACAATGACCATATTCCATTGTATTTTGTTCAGTAGTTGTATGTTGAGGTCCATTTGGGCCTCAAAGTTAACTACTTGGACATTCCACCATATGCTGAGGTCCATTTGGGCCTCAAAGTTAACTACTTGGACATTCCACCATATGCTGGTCAGGGGCATGGCAGGATTGCTAATAGGCCCACCTATCATCGACTAGATAGACCACCCCTAGTGTTTAGGGTATTGGTTGGTGAGAGGTCTCCTGATCTCACCCCAGCTCTAGCACCCATAGCAGATGAGGTTGTCATTGCTTCCCAAAAGGAAGCAATTGACACTGTAGGTGATATTGCGACTGCCACCACTAGGATATCTGATGATCGTGTAGGTCAGTATTTGATGTCCAAACATTCATGATCCACGCCATTTTCATCATGATGGACCACCATGGATCCTTTTACAGTGGTCGGATTCCCTACTCCTACACAACTTGATGCACTTACAGGAGATATGGCACGCATGACTTTGCATTGTTTGGTTGAGGACCTGTTGGAGGCATATGCCAACATTGCATTAGATAATGGGATCAGTATAGAGCATGTTAGAGATCATTTGAGATGCAGAGGTTATTCAGTTCTAGGATCCCATCAGTCTTAGCTGAGCACTAGTGGGCATCAGGATCCACCTACAGTTCATTCGGCACCTGCACAGACTATGGGTTTTACTAATATGTTGATTGGTTCTGGTTCATCATCGCCGATGCCATCTCACCTTCATAGTCCTCTACATTCATCATTTCTAGCACGACATGGGATAGATCGGATGGATGCATATGTTGATTCGTCGCTTGACCGTTTCGTGGATATGGTGGAGGTGACCATTTCAGAGGACTTAGGTCATCTGATATCAAATGATGTGCATGTATGTGTGCATGTGCATGTTTCAATTCTTTTTTCATTATTTTAAAAAAATTTAATTTAACTAGATATTCATGTAAGTTGATATATATGTATATATTGTTACAGGTGGACATACCTCATATCACTCCTAGCCTTGGTCTAGATCGTGTGCATGATCAATGTGACTTTGTGGATGAATCTGCTGCTAGTGGACATGTGAGTTTTACATTTTTATATAATCACATGTGTATATGTACATGCAATATTTATGTATGCATAGATCTAGATTGATATTTAAAAATACAAGTTCATTTAAAAATAACTTTCATAAAATTTATTTAATATAAATTATATGTATTTAACACATCCTATACACAATTTTATTTGCAGGGCTCAGCACATCTATCAGAGCGGGACCATTCTCATTTAGATGGCCATTCGACTAGGAGTAGACATTCATATTAGGCCATGCACACTAGATTTATGATCTTTACCACATGTATTTTCTTATATGATGATCTCTAGTATTGAGACATTTGATGATCTCTAACTTACATTTGCTTATATGATATACATACATTTGCTTATTTGTTGATCTTTAGTATTCAACATTTGATGATTTAATTTACATTTTGCTTATATGATATGTACATATAATTTCTTATATGATATATACATACATTTTCCTCTTTGCTTATAATATGTGCTATGTTTATATGTATTGAATCCCTTTACATGTATGTACATGTGTTTGCTTATGGTTTAAACATGTTTACACATAATATATGTATGCATTTGCTTTAAATATTCAATATACATACATGTTTTCTTATTTTATGATCTCTTACAACTTACATTTCCTTATATTCAATATACATTTGATCTATAGTAGAATTTTAGGAAATCAATGCCACTTATAATTAAGTTCATTCATGTTGATCACGATAAATATTTTTTTTAAAAATGGCTTAAGCAACATGAACCATTGAGTTGAGAACAAGATATAATCTTTTTGACAAGTAACTTGAAATTAAATTCAAATATAATTAAGAAAATTCAATTCAAATTATACTCTATTATCGTTTTTGACTAACTTGAAATTCAATTCAAGCATAATGAAGAAAATTTAATCAAATTATACCTCTATTATACATTTTTGACAAGTAACTTGAAATTCAATTCAAATTATACCTCTAATATACATTTTTGACACTTTAATAAAATTCTAAAATTACTAGATATGTTGTGCATACCTATGAATTAAATAACAACAAATTCCACAATGAAATAACTTGTTTGTTTACTACTTGATTCATTTAAACTAGGATCTAGTTATTCCATGTACACTAGAATAATTTTTTTTCCATCCCATATGCATATAAATAGAAGCTTATTTTTCATTATTCTGGGTATCAAATTGCAAGATTAATTCTCATTTATATCACTTGGAGCATAGATTTTGGAGAAGAAGTGTTTGCACATTTATCAAGGAGGCAAATATTAGAGCTTGACAACTTTTCATTTTTATCAATCAAGGAAAAATTTGGAGGATAATTTAACTAAGTTGGTAGAGGACTTGTTTTGAGTCATCTTTAAGTTGAAGAAGAAAATGGGACAACAAAGAAAAAGAAAAAATGTGTCTCAACGAAATTTGTCAAAAGAAGAAGAACATAAGAGGCGTGAACAAAACTTGGAAAATTATCATAGAAAGAAACAAGGTACATGCTTGTTTCTTCTCTCTGTCACTCTCAAGTGTGTGTTTAGGACTTTTACTTTGAAAAAAAATGAGTATTCATTTGATCGGATGGAAACCATAATTTGTGCATTACTCCACCCAATAATTTAGTTAGTACACCTAAACATAAATTTGTATGTGGATACATTTTGCATTGGATTTCTTATTAAAATTAGAAATGTTTAATGTATGACCATTTTTCAACTTACAATACCCCAACTTAAAATGTGCTCTTAAACTAAAATATTGTACATTAAATACTTCCCTACAAACCTTACACTTATCTTTTACCAATACCTTTGTTTAATGTTTTTGTCATCACATTATCATTGTTGAGTATTGCATCTACACAATTTTCTCTTTACTTTGTTCATGAAGAAAATGATAGTGTACTTCAATACATGCTTAGTTCTCCAATGAAACCTTAAATTTTGTGTCCCTCACTATGCCACTTTGATTTTCATAATTTTTTCAACCACATTAATTATTTTATGGCTTTGCAAATTCCTATATATTCTAACTTTGCAGTTTGAAAGAAACCATTATTTTTTCTTAATTATTCATGAAACTACACCTTCATATACAATGAAGTAGCATTCTAATGTTGATATTTGGTGATCAATATCCCTATCCAATCTACATTGCAACGTCTAATTAGCTTAATATTTTTCTAAACTCCCATTGAATTTAATCTAATGATCAATAGTTCCTTAAAAATATTTTTTAAATATTTTAATAAATGCCCAATTCTAAGCTCTAGAATTATTTGAAAATTGGAACTCAAATTATACTTAAAGCCAATGCAATGCCAGGTTTTCTAGAGACTAACACATGTATACATCAAAACTCAAGCTATATGGTGCCAAGGAATAATAGTTATATATGATAGATTATTCTTTAAATTATGTCTTAACAAACATTTGTTTTGAAGGTTTCTAACCATCATTGCACTTGAATGACTATAAATACTTTTAAATGTCCTCAAGTCATCTTGGTCATGCAAGTTGCAATGTTTATATGATCCTTGACTCCAATTTCTTAAGCCAATTCTTTTTGTTTCAATATTTTGTTTTGTGTCTTTGGTCTTTTATTTTCATCACTTCAATGTTCTCAAATTATTTTTATGTTTTATGCTCTAGGGATTCCTCAAGCTGGAGTCGAGCCAAATCTAGATATTGGATCAAACGAATCCATTGAAGAACACATGGACCTTGAAGTTAGGGAGGAGACCCAAGTTCAAACAATGCTTGTTGGAGAGGGGTCAAGATCACTTTCTTCTACTAGTATGGATGAGCATATAAAACTAGCACAAACTTCTCTCACTTATAGCATCATGTTTTATCAATTTGTTTGCTTGCATACATAAACTTCACTTATATAACATCATCTCTCACTTTTGTTTGCAAAATATTTTGTGACATCTAGGAAGGGCTCAACAAGTAGGAAGTTTTCATGCTCAAGTCGAGCCAAAGCTAGACATTGGATTAAATGAATCCACTCAAGAATGCATGGTCCTTGAAGATAGGGAAGAGGTACAAGTTCAAACAATGCATGTTGGAGAGGGGTCGGGATCACTTCCTCCTACTGGTATGGATGAGCATATAAAACTAGCTAAGAAGGTGAGGAAACAAATTTCTCATAGAAATTTAGATCATTTACTTGAAATGGATATGGAGAAACTGAAATATTGTGCCAACCAGCCTTATAATAAGAGAAAGAGGTCAATGACTAAATCTGTAAATGGAATGATCAATCATCATGTCAATCATCTTGATACACTTGAAAAAACCAAATTGTTATCATGTTTACTTCTTCATGATGAGCTCAAAGAGTCATTACAATTGTTGGGTGTACATTTGGCATCAAATAAGAAGAAACACATGGGATTACAAAAGGATATTGTTCAAAATGTTAAAAAGGGTTTAGATTCCATTGGGAAAGGATCTCAATCAGTGGATAAGGCCACTACAAGAAGGGTGATGTTGACATCTATTGTACACCAAGATATAGCAAGAAAAAGAAAAATGTATGCACTTTCAACTGAAATTGGTTATAGTAGAACCACATTGATAAAATATGAGAAAAAGAGAAAGTTTTTGGATAAGAGTTTAGAAGGGAATTGGACAATTATGTGTAGAGCTCCCCATTCTGACAGGATTGAAGATGTTGTTAGGAACTTGGTCTCAGGTTTTAGGCATGATCAGACTCGTCCATCAACAAATACTAGAGATGTTATGAGACACAGGATTGGACCTAGTATTTATGAAAATCATATCAAACATTGGCTAGACATAACACAATTTGAGATGTATATGAAATTTTGTAATGCATATCCTCATATAAAGATTGGGCAAACAATGTTTCAAAGGTTAAAGCCATATTATGTGTTCAGATAAACAAGTTTTTTGAAACTTGTTGTCGTTATCATATTGAATTTGATCTCTACTATCAAGTGTTTCAAAAGATGGTAGAAGAAAGATGTGGGTTTCAAAATGCACCTCCTAAACATGCAAGTTTGTTCATAAAGTCTATCTGTGTGATCATGAAAATGGAACCATAAAGTCTGCATAAATAAAAGCATAAAAGTAATTTGTGAGACATGTGGAAATTTGGCTAAATTTCCTTCAAATGAGGATCTTGACTTAACAAAGAGTAAATTGCAAGAGGTAAGTATTATTTTTAGAGTTTTTTGTTTCAATTTCTCATAGATTGTTATTTGGATTCTCTTTGATGTAATGTTTCATTGATCAAGTGTGGTTTATTAGTTATTCACATATTTTACTGACATAGGTACAAGTATGTAAAGTTGCAAACAAATTTTGGGAAAGAATCCACAAGGTTGAACTATGTAGAAGAGGAGATTCCCATTGGAAAATTTATGGAAGATTTTAAAAAATTGACATGACCATACATACATCATTCCTTTTTTGCTAAGTGGCAAGCACAACAATTCCAAACATTGAGAGATACTTTCCCACGTGGAGCAGTTCTATTAGTAGTTGACTTTGTCGAAAATTACTCCTTTGTACATCAAAAGGAGATTCAATCAAAGTATTACTTTTAAAAGCAGATCACTATTATGGTTCATGTGTGTTACTGACATGCACAGTCAGAATTGGATGGTGTTGAGAGTACATATGAAGAACAGGCCATTAAGAAATAATATCACTTTTATATTAGTGATGATAAAGAGCATGAAACACTATTTGTCCAACATTGCTTTACAATATTTTTTGAGAATTTGAGAAGCAGGGGTGTAAAATTTGAAAATCATTTTGTATGGTCAGATGGATGTGCGACACAATTCAAATATTCATGGCCATTCTATGCACTTTGTAGATATCATAAAATCTAAAAAATACCACATGTTTGGATTTTTTTTTAGAGTGGGCATGGAAAGGGTGAACATGATGGAGCAGGAGCTTGAATCAAATGAGCTTTAAGAAAGCATCAAATGAGTTATCCAGAAGATCGTCTAGACAATGCACATGATGTTGTTGAATGGTGCAAGAAACACTTTGCATCAAATGTGGTCGGCACATCTTCAAGAAAAAACTAACACAATCCACATAGAGTGTTTTGGGAGATATCGGGTATGTATAAATTACATTAAATCAAAAATTTGAATTTATTTAAATTTAATATATATATATATATACATATTTAATCACATAAGTTTTTTGTTGTACATATGTATCTAGGTGTGGATAGAAGATCAATGCATGTATGCAAGAGGGTAGAAAAAACAAGATCTTTGCATTGTGTTAGGAGTTCAGATAGTCGCCATGGATGGATATTAGACACAAGGGATTACTCTTGTTTTTGCACTGAGTGCATTGAGGGAAACTCTGATTATGCATGCAACAATCAAGAACTTGGATATGTTGGTAAATGGGATATGGTGCCACTAGTTGTTTCAGAAACATATGATGAAAACAAGGAAGAAAGATTTGAAGACATTCCTTTGATTTCAATTGATTATGACCATATTTCAGGATTGGTTAGAAAAGGTACACATGTGTAAGTTTTCAATAATTTAAATATTATATATATCTAGTTAATGATCTTTAGAGACATTTCTATTTTTCTTAGAATTTTTTGTATAAATTTGGTGTACAGGAGATGTTTTTGCATCATAGCGAGCACAACATATTTATTGCAGTAGAAGAGAGGAATAAAAATTTAACAAAACCTGAAACAAGTGATGGAATGTCATTTCCACGGGTGAGTTTAATTTAAAATTTTATATACATTGTATTCACATGTGCACATTACATTATAAGCATTAAATATCTTGCATACAAACCTTGAGCACGAAAAATGTTGCACACATTCATATGTCTTACCTTAGGTTCATGCTTACCATGTAGGTTCTGTTGTAGTGCAAGGGACATATCTAAAACAAGTCAAAGTTGTTTAGCATGGGATTCATTTTGTTGACTATCAACCTGATAACAAGGTATATCAATATAGTCACTTAATAATTGCTACCACTCTACATCTTCATGCAGTTCCACATGCACGTGGCCGAAGAAAATGGAGACTAGATAGTGATGATCATCAAAAAATTCTACATGTTATTGAAGAGCGGGCTGAACTAGAATCTTTGACTTAGATTATATCCATGGTTTTCAAGTTCACTTGTAACCCTATACATGTTCAAATGAGAACTTATAGTAAGTTGTACATAGTTGTAAATCATTTTGTGTAAATTCCAATTATATGTACATATTTGTTCCATGGAAAATTCTTAAGTTCAAGAATCTTTGATAGCACCATCTCACTATTTTTGGTTGCATGTAAACCCATATATATGCTTTCAATCCTTATTTGAAACGTAGTGAATTTTTTTAAAATCATTTTACCTAAATTACAATTATATGTACATATTTGTTCCATGGAAATTTCTTAAGTTAAAAAATATTTGATAGCATCATCTCTCACTTTTTTTGGCTTCATGTAAACCCACATATATGCTTTCAATCCTTATTTGAAACGTAGTGAAGTTTTTTAAAATCATTTTTCCTAAATTAAAATTATATACAACTTATATTTGTTTCATGGAATTTTTAAGTTCAAGAATCTTATATACACTTATATACAACTTATATAATTTGTTCCATTGAATTGTTCCATGGGAAACTATGTAAATTTTAAAATTAAGTATTATCTAATTATAAAATTATTGTACACATATATAAAACATAAATCAATGCAAATAAAAAAACCCCTAACCTCGGAACCCTTAACCCTAAACCCTTGTACCCCTACCTCTATCTTTTCTCCCACTCCCCCTCTCTTGAAAGTCTCTCCTCTTACTCACTCTTCCTATCTCTCTCTACCCTTAACCCTTAAACCCTACCATTTATCTCTCTCCCACT
>VDFB02007316.1:0-17593 GCA_007258455.2 Sequoia sempervirens | reverse complement strand
TCATAATTTAAAGAGAATATAATTTATATTTATATTAATATTAAAAATTAATTTTTAATAGAGGGGATTCAATTGAACCCCATTCAAATCTATTTTTTTATTGTATGTTAAATGGGTTCGGTCAAACCCACATTCGACTGAATATTATTTTTTTGTTTGACCGAACAGTTCTTCGAACGAACCCACTTATTTTCACTCACATCCTTTGAGGCACCAAAATTGCTCAAAATTTTGCACTTCAAAGCTCGATTTGAGAATGAAAATGGAGATCTCAGAAACCCAACTAGTATCAGGTTGCCCTCAAAATGAGCTATCCAACAAATATAATTTTAATATGTTTTGATTATATTGTCTATTTGTTTTTTAAGTTTGATTAAATATAGGTTTTTCACCGAAAACAAAACTCTTTGTTCTGCACATGTGGAAAAATAGAAGATTATAAAAAAAAAAAAAATTTAAAAATATGATTACACCAGATATTGGAGTCCTTGCTCCAACAGAGAAAAGAAAAAATAATTTTGATACATATAGTAAAAGTTATGTGTTATACGATCATGTTATGTATGAATTGTAATTGATTTGACTTTGAAACTTGATTAAACAAAAAAAATTCAATAAAAAACTATCTAACCAAGTGGAAGCACTATATATCGGAGTTACAAATCTAAATTCAAAAGAATTGGAATTTTATCTTTCAAGGAAAAAAAGTTATGCGTTATACGGTGTGTGTCACTTTTAAAAATGTTGTTTTTTGAAAAAAAACCAATTTTCGTGGGAGATGGAAAAAGAAGTGCAATCTGATTCCAAAAATTTTGAAAAAAATATTTTTAGAATCTACAAACAAAATGTGACAAGACTCTAGTTTGCATCATCTTCAAATTCCTCACGGTTTAACCGCTATATGTGCGCGAATGTGAAGATTTATTTAAAAAAAATAAAATTAGTGTCCAGTTTGGCCAAAAATTGTAAACCACTATTGTGGGATCACCCAAAAACAACCTCAAAACATTTCAAAACATCAAAAAACATCCAAATATTTGAAAAAATTCATCCATCTCATCTCATTTTCACCCACAATAAACATCACTCATAATAAATCATCGTCATCCTCAACCTTTGGTAAAATAATTGGAAACAAGTCTAGCAGATCGAAAGTGAAAACTCAATCATCAAGGTCTCAAATATAGGTCAGTACATAAACAAGTTGGTCAACTCTTTGTGTCAATAGCCTATCATCCAGTCAATCCCAAATCAATCATTTGATATCGTCATGTCCTAGGATGCATCCTTCCTACAATGGACATCAACATCAGGCATCACTGTAGTTTAGTCTTGTCTAGTGGTATGAAGAACATTAGCTTGTTTGTTTGTTTTACCTTTGTCTTTTGACTTATCTTATTGCACTCATTTCGATGACCTCTTGATGATGTCCCAAATGAAGGGATTTAGAGAAAAAGGAATGGGGCAATGATCATTATCTTTTTATCTGTTGTGCTTTTTGGATATTCTTGTAATATAACTTGGTCATGTGTGCTTTTCTTGGTTTGTAGGGAGGATTTTTTAGGTATCTTGTTGACCACATAGGAAGGAGTTCTTTTCTATGCTTTGGTATGAGATATTTGAAATATTTGAACTACATTCTGAATAAGGTTCTGTATGCTAGGTGTGAACAGGGATACTCCTATCTGATTGTCAAGTCAAAGTCCATCACACTAGGTGCAACGCTATCCTGGTTCTTTATACCTTGATGCATCATGCCTATGTGTGTTATCAAACATAAGGTAAGTAGCCCTTTTAAAGTCCCAATTCCTGATAAGAAAATCATCCATCTCTCATCATCATCTCTAATAAGGTTGGCTTGTTGGATCCTCTTGTCATCATCTTCTTTCTTCTTTCTTCTCTCCATGCTAACATCATACCATGACAATTAATCATATTCACCAATGCTTCCATCCTATATCCACAAATAATTAAGCATACATAAATCTCATAATCATGGCATATCACATCATCCGTCTCATCCATCTCACATGCATTACATCATCATTTAAGTTGTTTAGGATAATATAGATTTGTTATTCTAAGCATCTTAAAACCATCTATATACTGCATATCATATCATATCATATAAGAAACACTAATCATCTCACATGCATTACATTTTCGTCATTGCATAATATAGATCTGTTAGTTTAAACATCTCATAAACCATACATTTGCATAAAACATCCATTGCATAATCATATAGGCATCATCACATCATCCATCTCATTTGCATCATCATCATAACCATCCATATGTCCATCTTGAACCTCTTTGTCGCAAGATCGACCCTCAAATCGAATTTTTTGCTTGATCTCTCGAGGGGGCAGTGTACCAGTATGCTTCTTTCCACTGGGGCATCCAAAAAAATTAGAATTTTTTGAATTTTGATCTTGGTAGTTTATTCTTTGAACCAACACAACAAGTACATTGCTTCAAAGAGGGGAAAAATGTAGACATGCAAAATTGACATCATGCATCTAATGTTCCTCATTTAATTAAATAAATCAATTTTATTTAATTATCTCCTAAAGTGCCTTTATTTAATTGAATAAATCCAAATATTTTATTAAATCTCTAATGTTCTTTGCCTTCTCATTTAATTTAAATAAATCCAAATATTTAAGTTGAATGTCACAATCAACTAACCTCCATTAAAATTAATCAAATCATGATTAATGCTAATCTAATCCCTAAATCCTATAGATTTTGCAACTTGCTCAATAAATCATTTCTTTTGATTTATTAAATTCCCCTAATTACTTTCAACATGGCATCAAAAGGGAATATTCCTCCAAGTTTGAAAATCCCTCCAGATGGATTTTTCCTTCCAACAAGGAATTCATTTTCTCTTACATGTCTCCCACTTGACATTTAAGACTCTTTCTTCTCCCTCCAACAAGCCAACTTTCAAATTTCAAATCCACCTAAAAGAATTTATCATGCACAATGACCAAAATGTGCACAACCTCCCTCCATTGGAATGCTGACAAGTGGCACAATGCCATTGGATTGTCTTTAGTCTCGCATCCTCCATGTTTTGCATTCTTCCATCCTTCATTCCTATAAATGGAGGACTTGTTTACTAATTTGAGGACACAACTTGATACACAATCTCAAGCATTTTCATCTTGATCACTCATCTTCAAGGCATTTCATCCATCATCCAAGAGCTTATCAAGGATTGGGAAAGGGCTACTTTCCACATCAAAGTAGCACCAATCCACTATGGGATAGGGTTTGATCATGTTTTTATGTGCTTTCATCTAGTTTTTATCTAGTTTGCATATTTTAACATGATTGAATATTTCATAGGAATGCTGGGTTTGCTTATTTTAAATTGACTAACTAAACTAATGGTGGTCATTGTTTGAAGTATGCAGATTTAGGGTTCACAACAGTTTTTTGTCTTGCATGTTGTAGGTACTTTGGATGTTGAGGAGAATCTCTTACATGTATCCTCACAACTTACGTGTTGAGAGGATTTATTTTGTTGCATAGAAGTTTATGACAAATGGCCTATATGTCAGAAATTTGTGATAGTTGCATAGATAGGTGAAGTTGGACGCCTTGCATGTTCTCTATCTCTTGTTTCATGCATGCAGTGATTGTGGAGATGACACATGGAATTCTTGGGTGCCCATGTTGCACATCTATAAATTTGTGATACCTTAGTTCCTTTTGAGGTGATAGGTTGTAGATTGAATTGACATGTTGTTATGTCATCTGAATTGCTCTAAAATTTTGTTGTAGTGTGAAGAATCCTGAGCATTTCTCTAAGATTGTATTGCAATTTTTATTGTTTCTAATAATACAAGTTGAGCCGTATATTTGGAGTGTGGGTTTTTTTATCGAAAGGGTTTTCCCATCTAATCATTGTGTTACAATTTGCATTGTTTATATGTTGTGTATATTTTGAATGTGCATTTGTTTGTACCTATGGTAGTTTAAGGTGTTAAAAATAATTTTTGTTAACTCTACCCTACTTAGATTAGTGTAAGAAGTTGCTTCCACTCACTTGTATTCATTTCAAGGACTAGGGTGCCTCACACCCATGTCCCTACATTTTAGTCTCTACTTTCAACCACAAGTTCCCCTTTGTTTGCTCATCTCAAATTTGTACTTGTTTCTACAATTTTTTGTTTTCATCCAAGTGAAACCATTCATATTTTTAGATTAGGGCTTACCTCAACTAGGTTAATTAATCACACTAATCAAATCTACTCTCTTTGAAATAAAGGAACATAACCCAAGCATATTGGATCTCCTTTGAGGTAGCTAGCCAATCCTAAAACCCTCGTTGGTTCGTGTTCCAATATTAAGAATTTAGGGAAAGCTACATCTAGGCTAATTTGTTGGTTAGATCTAGGATCAAATTTTCCCACTTAACACATACCCTCTATATTTTCACTTTGTCGTAGGTCCATTATGACAAAGTAGTTCTTTATGAAATGAGTAGTGTAGAAGTGGCATGTTTCAACATGAAAGATGGCAAATGAATTGTTCCTATCATGATTCCAACATCATAGATCTCCACAACATGGTCTTGAATCTTAGTCTATCCATTTATTATGTCATCTAAATAAACAACTATATAATTGACCCAAGGTAATTTTACCAATATAGAAATGACCACCAAAATTTTATAAATTAGATTATTTAAAAATGGGTATATGCCAACTTCCTCCAAATATCTATTACAAGGGAACTTGACCATGGAACTCATTAACTTGTGTGTTGCGGTGTTATATTTAAGGATAAACCCTATTCAATATGACACATGATCTAAAAATTATTAGAGATATATGTTACATCTTGTGCATTATCATAAGAGCACAACATCAATTCAATTAGACATGTCTAAAAATATTGCATGATTGTATTTTTGTCTTCAATCATTTTTCCTTACAATTGACTTAGTAATAAGGGTTTGAACAAAGGAGATTAACCCTACCCTTGCAAAATCCTGAATAATATTTATTGACACCACTCTTTTCTATACATGTTACATACATTAAAATGAACAAACTTCAAACATTCAAAATAGTGAAGTTCAAATATGTGAAAAAGGTTTAGTTTAGTAGGCACAAAGCTCAATTCCATAGTCATGGGAATGAAACAAAGTAATAGACAAAATAATTCTTATTCTTAAGGCAATAGTTTGACAAGTCCTAATTTTATAACACATTGACTAATTATTCAACAATATTTGTCACCATCTAATCAACATTGGATCTAGAGCTAAATATCATTATTTTGTTTATTTGAAATTTGTATACATTTAATGAACGTGATTAGTCCTACCTCTTTGTTCTAATTTAGATTTCTTATTAGATATAATTGCAAGGGATCTATAGGGGCCCTTACCCTCGATAAAAATCTTACAAACATATATTATAAGAACAATCCATATAATAGCATATGCAAAATATCATTGAGAGGATAAAACTACAACCAAGTAGAACCAACTCCATATATCTCAATATCTAAGACCAAAAATTAGATTCCATCCTAACTACATCCTAGAAACCAACCCTAGACAAGTCCCTAATGTTCCTTCAAAACTTGAGAAGCATGCACTATATCTACCACCTCTTCCACCCATTGTTCTCCATTACGTACATGTCTACCGATATGATGAACTACAAGAGATGAAGATCTAACATTGTAAAATATATCCCTATAGTGGTCATACCTTTTCATAGAGGGGCCATAAAACATAAGAATTGTGAAGCCAGTGCCAACTTCAAGGCATCCTCGATGGTGGTGAACATGTAAACCTACCAATACTATGCCCATATTATTGCAAAATACATGCAAAAATCCAATCTATTTCCTCACTTGTATGAGTTCATCATCATTTCCCAAACCTTGGGTTGGTGGGGAAGCAAAGTCTTCATCCTTTACACCTATAACTATTGCTTTCTTCTCAAACTCTACCTTCACTTAGCATTATCCAAAGTTGTATCTAAAAATTGATTTCATTGGAATAGTTGTTAAAGTCATAATTGCATGATTACATCTAGAATAAAATATGCAATGTTAGTGGTAAAATCACCACAAGATGTAGTCTTTCATCACCTCTTTGTACAAAGTTCACTCTCCAAATATGTGATTGATAAATTCTAAGATTGCTAACTCATAACAAGTAAATACACGTTGTAGATATCTAGATCTAAACTTTTTCTCAATCCCCAACATTCATCTAACAAATCAATTAAAAAACTATTACAATTAAATTAACATCAAACTTAAAATTAAACACTATATATATAATTAATCTTGTCTCTTTATTCTGATTTAAATTGTTATTCATTTTAATTTAATTAATTTATTTTCCTATGCAATACAATAATAGAGAGGCATTCACCATCGTTCTAACTCAAGTTATATCTTGTACGTGTAACTAGGGTTAATCTTCCCTCATTTCTCCAACATGCTTTCACAAAGATTTTATTACTACGTACAGTTTCAAACACTTCGGTTGTTGTAGTATAGTGGTGAGTATTCCCGCCTGTCACGCTGGTGACCCGGGTTCGATCCCCGGCAACGGCGCATTTTGTAAAAAATTTCTTCCGCCTTCTTACTTGACTCGTCCTTCGTTCTATGCATGCATAAAAATAGCTTTAAACACATACAAATTTATAAAATTGCATCACACACCATTGCAGTTAACTTATCGTTCTTCCTCAATCGAAACATTTCATTGTAGGTTAATTTCTATTAAACAGTATAAAAAAGATAGAATACAAATAAAGTATTTTTTAATTTAGATTTAAAGTATAAATTTAATATATAATAGTTGTGAGTTAATTTAATCTAACATTATTCATCAATTTTTGATTATTTTGACATCAGAATATGTATTTTTTGTTGCAAAGTGTTTGAAATTTTGCTTTCAATTTGTGCTCTCTCTAGTGTTGAGTGTTGTGTTTGCCTAGGTTAGTTCATGAAAATGTGTGTAGAAGATTGAAATAAATGGGCAAGCATCCTATAATAATGTATGTAGATCTATGACTCCTTTCAATGCACTAAATCAAAATGTTTGACTATTAATTGCTCCTTAAATGCCACGAGGATGAAAGAGGATGTATGAGAGATGAGAGATGAAATGAATGTTAAGGAATGCCTTTAAATACTAGCACATAACTTTGACTTTCAAAATTGTATACTTAGTTGGCTTAGGGTAGGAAAATGAAGGGTAGTACATGATTATAATTTGCATTTGAATTTTGAAAAGTAGTGTTCAAGTCTACAAACATGGGTTGATCATATGACCATAGGAATGACCCTATGTGGGAAAATAACTATATCTAGATGGATAATGGTTATATTTGGAAATGTGTAATAATTGTGTGGTCTAGATAAAATGAATAAGAATGTATGCCTATAAGAATAAGTTGGGGCTAGTTATATGAGAATTTATGTATAGGGATGGGCAAAGGCCAAGGGAATAAGCCCAACTCCACACAAGATTGTGTCATTTGTTGATATGTACATGCCAAGGCATTCCCTTAAAATGGGCACGAAACTAAATAGAAAATAACTCTAAATAGTGTTGCATTTGCCTAGTTTAGTTCATGAAAATGTGTATAGAAGAAGATTGAAACAAATAGGCAAGGATCCTAGAATATTGTATGTAGATCCTTGACTCCTTTCAATGCACTAAATCAAAGTGTTTGATTATTAAATACTCCTTAAATTCCACAAGGATGAAAGATGATGTATGAGAGATGAGAGATATGAAATGAATGTTAATGAATGCCTTTAAATACTAACTCATAACTTTGACTTTCATAGTTGTATACTTAGTTGTCTTAGAGAAGGAAAATGAAGGGTGGTACATGACTATAATTTGCATTTGAATTTTGAAAAGTAGTGTTCAAGTCCACAAACATGGGTTGACCATATGACCATAGGAATGATCCTATGTGGGAAAATAATCAAATCTAGATGGATAATGGTTATATTGTGACATGTGTAATAATTGTGTGGTCTAGATAAATGTATAAGAATGTATGCCTATAAGAATAAGGTGTGGCTAATTATATGAGAATTTGTGTACACGGATGAGAAAGGCAAAGGTAATAAGCCCAACTCTACACAAGATTGTGTCATTTGTTGATATGTACATGTCAAGAAACTCCCTTAAAATGGGCACAAACTAAATGGAAAATGGCATGGGTATGCAAATTTCACCACGAAATTTGTCCCACATGTTGAGGTACATGTGATTCCTAAAATGATCATGGATCAAAAGAATGCAACAATTTTAAACATGCATGCAAAGTAAATATTTAGAAATAAAAGCTTAGCAATAATGGACCCTACATGATGCCATCATGCAACTATGTCCTTTGTGTTGGTGTGAATTGTTGGAACTGTGGTAAACCAGGACATGTGAAGAAGGATTGTAAGAACAAGAAAAAGAGTTTTGATTCTTCTACAGAGGAATCCTTGGATGATGGTAATCATGCTTTGATCATTTCATGTAAAAATGTTAGTGATGACTCTTTGCTTGATGTTAAAGAGTGATTTTCATGAGGAGGATGGTAGTCATGATGTCATGTGTAGCTCGTACCACGGTTCAGTGGGAGTTGTTGGCAATGACGTGGATGCATCATTGGTAAGGTTATCTTCATGTGATTGGGGATATGGTTTTTTATTTTTTTAGAGTGGTTGCTATTATGTCATGGTTTATTCTTGATATGCATTTAGAGTTTGGCATGGTACTTGTTCTCTTGAGACTAGGATGTATATATGTTATGGTGCATGCGATCCTAGTAGGAGATGGTTAGATCATGTTGTCGTGTTCTTGATACATGATTGGAGCTTTGACATTGATCTTGTGTAGTTCTCTTAAGTATTGGGTACATTAATCATTTACTTGATTACTTCATGATAGTGCTATGTTGCATTTGGAGTTTGGCATGGATTGGTTGGTTACATGTCCTCATGGATACTTGGAGAAATAGAGAGGCTTGAGTTCTCTTATGGTAAGAGATATATGTTGGAATGGTTACTTGCAAGAAAAGCTTTTTCAACAGTAAAGACTGAGAAGCCTACACCTTGGTTGGACGTGAGTTCAACACACTCGGCAGTTTCACATGCCTCCAAAGAGGCAATTTGGATACAAAGACTTGGGAAAGGTATTGGTTTTAATTGCAAGTAAGCTAAACTTGAATGTGATAGTCAAAGTGCTATGTGTTTAGCTAAAAAAATCATATGTATCATGCTTGTACTAAGCATGTTGTTGTTCAGTATCACTTTGTGCGAGAAATGGTTGAGAGTGGGAAGGTATTAATTGAGAAAGTTGACACTTTAATTAATGTTGCAAATTATCTTATGAAACCAGTTCCTACAAATAAGTTCTCTTGGTTTTAATCATTTGCTTGGAGCTTCATGATTATGCAAGTTGCATTTGAAGTTGGCATGGATTGATTAGTTGGTCCAGGAAGGCCATTGGCCTTGAGTCTTGTACTTGATTTATAATAATGATTCCTTGTTTAGAATAATTGCAATGTATAATGTCAAGTGGGAGAATGTTGGGAATAGGATGCCATTTAATTGCAATCCTAAACATATTTCATGTATCTCCTAAGTCCTTGGAAAGTGTTCCCCAACACTAGGATTAGAAAGAGATTAAATTAGAATGAAATGAACATGTAAATTGACATTTGTAATTAATTCTAAATGATAGGAACATGTGAGGATGTCCAAGAAGAGTCCTAAATAATAGGAGCACATGGGGTGCCCACATGGAAGGTGGAACCCACCTTGAGTTAAGTTAATTGTTTGGAGAAAAAAATAACACTTCAGTAATGCATGTAAAGATCCTAGAAGTTAGGGATTGATGTTTACATGCATGGAGTTCAATTCAGTTTAGTTTAGATCAGTTTAGTTTAGTTTAGTTTAGTTTAGTTTAGTTCGTTTAGTTTAGTTTAGTTTAGTTCAATTCAGTATCAGTTCAATTCAGTTTAGTTCAGTTATGGTTCAAGTATCTTTAGTTGCATGTAGTTAGTTTGAGTTGCATGTTAGTTGACTTCAGTTGACTTGAATTGCATGCTAATAACTTGAGTTGCATGACAGATAACAGGTGACTACTTACAGTTAATTGGGGATGATCAATCATGCATGATATTTGCATGAGTGGTGGAGAGATATGTTTTAGTTAACAAAGATTGACTTGGACCCACCTTGGGTGCCCAAATTGGCATCTTGGAGTTAACACTTTTGCATGATAAGATATTTTATAAGGCTGAGTTAAGTGGGCCCATACTTAGGTGCCAACTTTGAGGATAATCTTACAAGATATCTTTAGAATCAATGTTGAGTTATGACTTCAGTTTGGGACGCCCAAGTGGATGAAAGACTTGTTTTGACATTGTTCTTCATGGTAGAACTCTACTTGCAAACAATAGGCGTGGGTTTTGTGAGATAAGCATTGTGCTTTGTAATTGTAAACTCTTTGGAGTTTACAAGGCTCATTATTGCCTATTTATTGTAGCAAGTTGAAGAGAGTTTATCAGATTTTATTGCAGGTTGTGAAGAATAATTGTTGAAGGAAAAAGAAGCATCTCAAGGAAGGATTGATAAAAAATTATTGTAATCTTGTTCTAAGGTTAAATAATACAAGAACTATTGATTCTTGGTGGAGTTTTTTCCCGAAAGGTTTTCTCCACGGTTTTATGTTGTGTAACTTCTATCTTCTGGTCTTATTCTTCTACAATCTTCTATCTATTCCTACAAATGGTAAATTTAATCTAAACAGATAATCATCCACAAAAAAATTGTAACAAATAATACTTAATTAGATCTATAGCCACAATAGTTTTAAAAAGTATTAAGCTACATAATTACCTCCATTTTCAACATTTGGTATCAGAGTTGAGGTTGGGTACAGAGTTTGGGACACCTTTCTCTTAAAAGTTTGAAGGTTTTTTTGGCTATAGTGGGAGCTTTTACTATTGTGTTATTGCTGATTTAGGAAAATAAGTTTGTTACAATGAGTTTTAATTCTCTTAGATATTGAAAGATTCAATGGATCTAATTATGAGATGTGGAAACTAAAAATGGAGGATCTCCTTGAAGAGAGAGATCAGTGGTTAGTTGCTGGTAATGAGACAAAGTCACCTACAATGATGTCAGATGAGGATTGGGCTAAGCTTGATAAGAAGGAAAGAGGGACCATAAGATTATGTCTTGTTGATGTTGTTCTCTTGAATGTTTCAGAAGAAACTACTGCATATAAGTTGTGGAAGAGAATAGGTGATATCTATCAAACCAAAAGTCTTACTAATAAGTTGTATTTGAAAAGATAGTTGTATTCTTTAAAGATGAAAGATGGTGATTCTTTTGCAAATCATTTGAATGATTTTAATTTGATTCTAAGTCAGTTAGCATCTGTAGATGTAAAGCTTGAAGATGAAGATAAATGCATATTGTTACTTTGTTCTTTACCAAAATCTTGGAAAAATCTAATTGTTGCTATCAGTGGTAGTGGTGCAGATCCAAAGATGGAAAATATAATTCCTACACTCCTATCATAGGAGATGAGGAGGAAGTCTAAAACGGGAAATCCAAGATGCCTTTTTTGTAAAAGGTAGGCCTGAGAAAAAGGAACCTAAGGGAGACAAGGAAGGGAAGGGTAAGTTAGAAGGACGAAGTAAGGTTAAAGAGTGATCTTCATGAGGAGGATGGTAGTCATGATTACCGTCATCCGAGGATTCTCTGTAGAAGAATCAAAACTCTTTTTCTTGTTCTTATAATCCTTCTTCCTTGTCTCCCTTAGGTTCCTTTTTCTCGGGTCTACCTTTTATAAACAAGGCATCTTGGATTTCCATTTTAGACTTCCTCCTCATCTCCTTTGATAGGAGAGTAGGAATTATATTGTCCATCTTCGGATCTACACCACTACCACTGATAGCAACAATTAGATTTTCCCAAGATTCTGGTAAAGAACAAAGTAACAATATGTATTTATCTTCATCTTCTAGCTTTACATCTACATATGCTAACTGACTTAGAATCAAATTAAAATCACTCAAATGATTTGCAACAAAATCACCATCTTTCATCTTTAAAGAATACAACTATCTATTTCTACAAATGGTAAAATGAATCTAAATAGATAATCATCCACAAAGAAATTGTAACAAATAATACTTAATTAGATCTACAACTACAATAATTTTAAAAAGTATTAGGCTATATAATTACCCCCATTTTCAACATGAATAAGGTGTTTTACCTAGCTAGTTCACCTAGTAGGTCCATTGTATTTATCAATAACCATTAAGTGAAGTACAAACAAATAGGTGTAAAAGTAATCATTAAAGGAAAGCATATATATGCTTGTTGAAATCATTTACTAACGTTAGAAAATAAAATACACTTACTTCCAAGTGGCTTATCTAGCTCCACACGTGACATGATATTTATTTTGCGTCAAAACATGTTAAGTTTACTTAGGTGCTAGGAATCTTTCTAGAAGTTTCAGTTTTCATGTGATCTTATCTTATCTTATTTTTAGTTTATCTCGTGTCATAGGAGTAAGATACTTGTTATGATATTTTCTAATCATAACTCTCACCTTGACTATATAAGCAAGGCCTCTTGTATGTTTTTAATCATAGGGGATGTACAATCATTGATCCATTATTGATCATTGTACATTCCAACATCAATACTTGGTTTTATTTCTTCCCAAGGGGATGAATGTTTTTTGTAGACATTGGATCATGTTTTTTCTTCAAGCATCTACCATTTCTATAGGAGATTACACATTGTGGGGGAGTTACATAATCTCCCTCTATCCCTCTTATGGAGGGGATATTACTTATATATTTTTTATGGATGTATTCCTTGGGTGGTCGTGTTGATTCCTCCATGAACATTACTTCTTTTATCACTTGTACATGATTGTTTTAATGTATTCTCTCTTTTGGAGATGGGTTTTATCCCATGTATATTTTCTCTTTTTCTTTGTTTGTGAGAGATCTTTCATAAATGGGTACTTAACAAGGCCTCGTAAATTTTTTTTTTCCTTGCATTCTTGCATCATTTACATTTGTTTATTTCTTCCTAAGTTGAACTCAAGGGGAGGTATTGGTGTGAATAAGGTGTTATACCTAAGTAGTTCACCAAGTAGGTCATATTCACATGTTAAGTTTACTTAGGTCCTAGGAATATTTCTAAAAGTATTAGTTGTCATGTGATCTTATCTTATCTTTAGTTATCTCATGTCATAGGATTAAGACACTTTTCATGATCTTATCTAATCATATCTTCACCTTGCCTATATAAGCAAGACCTCATATACATTTATAATCACAAAGGATGTAGTATCATTGATTCATTATTGATCATTGTACATTATTGCATCAATATCAAGAAAGGTATTCTCTTGCCATTAACTCTTATGGAATGTGTATCTTTTGTTTTTCAAGTGATCCTAGGTTGTGGGAGTTCACTATTAGATCCTTGGACTTCACTATCAATTCCTACACTTTGGAACACACTCTCAATGGAAACCTATAAAATAAAGGAAAAATATTCAATAAGTAGCTTGTATCTCACAAATGAAAATTAAGTGAAGAATACAATATTTTTTAATTGTCTAAGAAATAAGATTAGAAGAAATGAGTAAAGTTAAGGATGTAACACTTGCAAACATGCATGTAAAGTAAAAATTTTAAAATAAAAGGTTACCATAAGGATCCATTAAAAGTAATGGACCCTACATGATGTCATCATGCAAGTGAATCTTTTGGAATAAACTCTCCATGGAAACCTAAAAAATAAATGAAAACTATTCAATGAGTACATTCTATCTCACATATGAAAAATAAAGTAAAGAACATAAGCTTGCTTAGCCATCTAATAAATAAGAAAATAAGAAATGAATTAAGTTAAGGAGTTTCCTCTATTAAAAAATTAATAATATCATGTTTAGCTTGATGGCCATGGGATGACAAGGTACACTAAATTCAAATCATGTCATGTGATAATGTGAGTTTGTTTAGTCATTATTCTATGTTTTTGTGTAGAACCTATCACTACCTAAAATTTCAACATAGGAATGTGTAGTGAAAATATATGCCCCCTTCAATTGGCTACATTAGGACGAGGTAAGAGATTGAAGGAGAGAGAAAAAATTACATGAAAGTAAATATAATCTATAGATAATAATGTAAGTATATGAATCATGCAAAGGAATAACAATATTGAATACATCATGTGATAATCAAGTGTAACATGTAAAATGATAAAGGATAGTAAGTACATATGATTTGGAGACGAATCTCTAAGTAGAAGGTTTTCCCTTGTTGGGTTTATAGTAAATGGTGTTGTGGCCCTCAATGGCTAGGAAAACCTATGTAAGTAAGAAATTCGTAAGACCCAATGGTATAGTATGAGCATGCAATGGTATACATAAGGTGATAGATCCCTACTGGTAACGTGAATCTAGGTAGGAATAATGTGAAACTAGGAGACATGATTTCCTTAATAAGAAGGATGTCACTAAGAGTGGTGTAGGTATTTAATGTTAAGGAGGGGACTTGGCATGGTGTTCTTGATATAAAGATGTATCAATGAGAGTATAATGTGTAGGTGGAAGGCGTAATGCCTCCAATATAGGTATAAATGCTAAATATATTAGAATAAAAGTGATTGAGGTGGGGGAGGATATGATGCCACAATATAAGGATGTGCCAACTCTAAAAGTGTTATGCCAATATTGTTAGGATAGTGTGATACCTAATTGCTATGCTATTGTATATTTGTATGCATCTCCAACAATCACAAAATGGGTACTTGGACACCCATGTTGTTGAGAGATTATTATTTTATTATGGATTCTTCTCGTTTCCTTGAAATATTAGTTGTAATGGAATTCATGAAGGAGGTGGAGTTGTCACTAACAATTACAAGCTAAATTTAGTATATTCCTCAACATGGGAACTATAATTGAGTAGTGGAGCATCTTGCATTATTAGTGGGTTCCACATACATACATGGAGGTGAATTTATACATCTACCTTGTAATGTGTGTCATTATGAAGGAGTTGCAAGTCAAATATGGTATCTATTATTAACATAGAGGTTACTTAAATAACTATAGAGGGCATTCTAAAGGTATAGGTGAAGTCTAAGCTATAGGTTTATAGGTATATATGTTATACTAATGCTTGTGTTAGAGCATAATATTTATTTGGTGATCACACTTATTTATAAGTGTTCCTAATATCATTATTAATAAGGATTTTATTATAATTATAAGGTTTATATTTTTAATATAAAAATATGGCATTGGGGCATGTGCATGAAAATGGGGGACCAAAGAGGGGTCTAAAGTGACCACTTTTTTCTTCTAAAATTAGTAAAAACTAATATTAGAGGAGAAATTGAATATAGTTATGCTCAAAATTTGAAGATACAATGAAAACAAGAGTCATAGTGCTTTGAATCTACTTTCTAAACTAATATTTTTTAACGATGGAGATTAAGGGGTTCAAATAGGGGGAGCACACAAAGTGCTCATATTTTTTCATAAAAAAGATAACATAACATCTAGTGTGCTCCCCCTAAAATGTTAACTTTTTTTTAGTATTTCAAATAGCATTTTAGTGAAAAATTAGCTAACACCATGTAGTTTATGCCTGATTTTTTCTTATTTTAAATGAATACATGATTTTTAACTAATTTTCAAAGTGGACACATTTTGAAAAATAAAAAAATTGAGTGTGTACTCCCCCTATTGTTTAGAAACTAATCAAAAGTAAAAAAATATAATGTGTATAGAATAGATTTTAGAATATAAAATATAATTTGTTTCATATTTGAATGAAAAGATAAAATTGACACCAAAAATATTGTGCATAGGATTTCAACAAGAAAGAAAGATAAAAAAAAGGAGGAAATCTTTTAGAAACAAAAGTCAAGGGTCCAATGGTTGACAAAAGGGGATAGGAACACTAAATTTTTCCACCAATCAACTTTGGAACATAGAAGCAAAAACATAATAAGATCGTTGGTGAAAGAGGATGGCTCTATTGTGACCAATGAAAAAGATATTGCTAGGGAAGCTGTTAACTTCTTCTCCTCCTATCAAATGAATCTTGGCAATGCTCTTCAGGTAAATGCTAACTTTCTTGAAGTGATCCCTAATGTAATTTCAGATTTAGACTTGGTGCAGGGGCACCTACAACCATGGTGCAAGATTCAACTTGGTAGCAGACTGTCCTAAGGGACTTTAGGTGAGTCTCAAAGTTTTAGGTGCTTTATCTTAGTAGGTTTTAAAAATAAGGTCTAAGTAGACCACTCTTTTATGTATTTAAGGATTTTTGGAGTTTGGTGGTCAAATGTGCAAACATGCACTCTTCCTTCAATATTGTCAACTTTTCCATGAAGGAAAACTATTCAAATTGTAAATGGGAGTGCAAGAAAAGAGTTTAGAAGTTATATTAGGGACAAAATAAAGGTGTTTAAGTGGTCTTAGGTGTCTTGAACAACAAAATTGCATAATGATGCTTATTTAGCAAACAATTGTTAATGTTAGCACTTTTAAGGCAAATGAAGGTTTTGGTGGTTAAAGGGTGGTTATAGGAATTGGGGGAGGGTTGTATTGATTTGAAAATGTATAAAGGCCTTTGAAAGGAATGAGGATCTATTGATGGTTCAGTGGTGGTGAACATTCTTTGAATAAAGCAACATTTCTCTGTTAGTTCATTGATTTTCTTCTATTATCTCTGAATTTTTGTGTTTCCCTTGCACTACACAGACCGTAAATGTAATTTAAGGTTCTAATTTCTTGTCTCCTATAGGGAATGGGAATAACTCACCTTTGAATCCATATTGAAGTCTTAATAATAAATTTGGAGAGTGTTTTTTTTTTTGTAGTCTACTTGTGTAAAGTAGTGACGACACCGTTTGAGGTTCTAATATGTCTTAAGCCATTCCCACTTACTGTTTCAGCTTGTTACTCAGTGGGATGGCATGAAATTAGGTTAGACTATGTTTCTTTGTATTCTAGAGTGGAAATAAGGAGAGTTATAGGATGTGGAGTGTCACCATAGGGTGCAATGGTGTATTTTTCATGCAAGGATTGGTGGAACAATGATGAGTCTTGATGAATTGTTGATGGTATTATCTAGGAAATAGTATGAAATGTCTATGCAAACCCTAATAAAGTAGTTTTATGTCTTGGTTGGGCTTGGAAAGCGTTGGAAGGGTGAAATATTGAAAACCCTAGGTATTTGTGAGTAAGTTGAGGGTTTTGGAGAACGATGGCTTAGAGGGTGTGAAATTGTCAAAGACCCCTGGATTTGGGTGTTTTGAGACACATTTAAGAACTATCCAAGAGATTGAGGGGTTAGGAGATGTTTAAAGGGTACTTTGTAAAATATGGCTAATTATTGTAGCCTTTTTGTAGGGAAGTTTGATGATTCTCCATAATGTTGCAAAGAAACCTTGTGTGATTGGTTTGAGAATTGTGTCGGGGTCTGAAAGGATGCTTAAATGATGTTGAGTTGGTCTTTTTGTGGCCTTC
>VDFB02007314.1:0-24560 GCA_007258455.2 Sequoia sempervirens | reverse complement strand
TATGAGTACCTAACATGGCCTTGTAGCCAAGACTCATCATTAGTACATACATTACTCCCTAAGTTGTACTTAAGGTGGGTGTTAGTGTAAATAATGTCTTTATCTACCTAGTTAGCTAAATCACCTATCTAGGATTGACCTATTCACACCTATCTTAAGAATTTTCTTGGGTTTCTTTTCTTTTTTTTCCCTTTATAACATTAGGACATGTGTCCTCATGGCGGTAGGTTTCTTTTTTCTTTTCCTAATTTATAACATTGGGGTGTCCTCATGACTTGAGACACCTATTGAAACTTTCTCAACCACTTTTCAAGTGAGATCACAAGTTTCCCACATATAGAGGTTAGTCAAAAGTTCAGTCCTACCTTCCTACATCCTCATCCTTGCCTATATAAGCAAGGCATGATAATTGTATCATACACTCTTCATTTCATATTTTATAGTCATACTATTGTGAATATTTTATTCACTTGTGGAAGTTGTTTCATTCTCTCTTTGATCTTGGAATTCTCCAACAATTAGGATCTCCCTTTCCACTATATTTATTAAATCATGTTATTTCAATGTATTGTGGTATTTTTTTTTTTTAAATAAAAATGATAATGAAATATAGGTAAGGTATGTTGGAGGATTGGAATGGGATTGAATTTGATTCATGCTAGAATTTTTCTGTTGTAATGAATTCAAGCTAAATGTAAGAGTTGAATTATGAAGGGATCAGTTGGTGATGTGTTTTGAGAGTTTGTACAATATGTAGGAATTTTATTAATGATGGGAGGATTGTTATTTTAAAATTGAAGAAAAAAATGAAATTTAGAAAAGTAAATAGGATTGTGGTAGATGATGGAAGACAGTTACATTAGTTTGAGAGTCTGTACAATGTGTAGGACTATATTGTGTAGTAGATTTTATGACTGAAGGAGTGAATGTGGGAATAAAAGATGTGTTCGTGGGAGAAGACACTTGTGTTCGAAACTTGTGTTCGAATTTGATTTTGAGCATTATTAATAATTTGAGAACTAGCTTGCTTCAAAATATATGAATCCACTATATGTGCTAGGCTACATAAAACTTCCATTCCTTGTGAATCATTGACCAATTTTCTAAGGTTAACCATAAGAGGGACAATTTATCCAATCAAATATTTAACACTCAATTATAACTGGAGAATTTTCAAGTCTTTATCTCGCTTTTGGAGGTTTTCTTTAGGAACATGTATGATAGAGTTTATTGACCCCGAGTCCACATGAATGGATTGTGGTGAAGATGACATTAGTAATGTGAGAATAGGATTAGGATTGAATAATTATTGTGTCTTTGTAGTTCCTAGAGTGAAAGTGTTAACATACTTAGGCTCAACACTATAGATAGTTAAAGCAAAAAAGCCATAAGTTGATAACTTCATCTCACAAGAGTGTTGGATATAAAACAATAGGTTGTGAAGTTCATAAATTAACTACAAGATCCAAGACACATAAGTGTTCCTAAGAATAAGACAAATCCAAAGACAAACTGCAAAGATGAATCTGTCACTAAAATTTGAGCTAAAACTCTCAAGAAAAGAGCATGGACACCCTAGCCAATAAATGTGAAATTTTAAGGTTTTAAAAGTATAGATAGATGAAGCAGTATGGGAAAATATCAGATTGTAAAAGCTCAAATCTGAAACTTGACAAAACTTTGAAAATAGAAGATGCCCTAACTTTTTTATGAGAACTATGTAAATGCATAAAATTAGTGTTTTAAATCATTCAAAGGAGAAAAATAGGTTCAATGCACTTGAAAAATGAATATTACTAGAAGGAAAAATATGATAAAAAATGAACCTATTGTTGAAATGCTAAAAAGATAATGCTTTAAGTTTATTCTTTCTACAAAGAATACTGATTTGAAATTCTTTACCTTTTCAAGTTTTAAACATAATATGAATGCATATAAGTAACAAGACTTAAAAATAACATAATACTCAATCAGATTAGAAAATAATAGTTATGGAGATCAAAACATTATAGATACATAGGAGACATTGGGTTCACCAAAATGTGAGATGGTGAAATGGGATCTAAGGCTAATGGTTAACCAAAATCACTCATTGCACCATAAAAGCATTTGGGGCCACAAACATAACCATAAGAGACTATTTGGGTGTTTTCGTCAAGGAAGAGCCAAAACAATTACTTAGTGTTTTGGTCCCTTTTTGTTTTGATGATGTATGAAGCTAGTTGGATTAACACTAAATTGACAACCTGCCATAGAATCTAGAAAAATGTAGAACAAAAGCACAAAAATAGAAGGAATAATTGAAGAGTGCAAACATATAGGAACTTGACATACAAATTTGATGCATTGGTGAGGGTGCCCTAGTCAAGGAATGGTGATTTTGAGCGTTTCAAAACTTAAACTGGTGTATTAGAGTCTGTAGGTATTTTCATTTTTAGATCAAATTTAGAAGTCTAAAATTTTGTAAATAAATAGCTTTCCCTAATTTGATCAGAGAAGGTGCTTGAATGCTTGTCGTAAGTTTTTTAAGTCTTAGGATATCCTATCCACTTGAATCAACTTAAGACCTATAACTTGTAAGAAAGATAAAACCTATCTACTCATCTTATACAATTTCACATATACACTCTCTCTTCTTTTTCTTCATGTATCTCTCACAATTACATTTCCCTTTCACCCTTCAAAAGTGTCTTACATATATACATATATATCCATGTTCACTAATTAGGTTGGCCTAATTAGAGAAACCTTATTTAAAATAAGAAACTAACTCTGTCCGCATTCTCCTCAAAACATATTCGTCTTCGCATATAAATAGCACATATAAAAACTTCTCAATATTAATACATAGTTAGGTTCACTAGAGCTAAACCAAAGCTCCAAACATATATGCAATCTATAAAACATGTAACACAAAAACTTCTTAACACATTGAATTCACCTTTAGATGATATTTAACTGCTTATCTTCAACACCACATGGTATGATAATTAAATATGAGGAAATACAAAATCTCCCACATTAGTGTATTGAATAGAAACTCATTGTAGTCTTCAAATCAAAATACTATTATTCATATCTTCCAAATTCCTTAATATATCATTATGAAACTTCAACGTAGAATGCATCTTGTAGTCTCAAATCTATGTACAAAGTTCTGTAGTGATATGTTTTTTTGAGTTAGAATCCAAACCAAAAAACCAATGTACAAAGCCAGTGTGTAAGCATGACACTGTTGCCCAAGTTACTGGTAACTATACTTTCCCAACCATATAACCTTTTCAAATGAAATCTTGTCAGTGGATGCAAATGATGTCAAGATAGAGCATTTTATCAGCTTCAAAGTAAATATTACAAAATACGATAATACAAATCAAAATACTAGATCAATAGACTTTCATTATTGTAGCTGAATACTAACAAACATCAAAATTCCATTGTGGCAATTATCCAAATTCCATTGTCTGTTGACATCAATGAAAACCTCTCAATTTCCAACAGTATTTTAAAAGTTATTTTGGGTTGTTTTGTGGGTTAGATTGATCATATTATGCAATATATTTTGTATTAAATATTTTAATTATCAGCTCATTCTTCACCATAGTGGGATGTAGAACCAGGGTACAAAATTTTCTAAAATTTAGAACCATAATGGTAGCTTTGAGCTATCTTGTGTAATCCCAAGATCCCAATCATGGTTGACAAGCATCATGGTTTGAGAATATGATATGAATCCTATAAAACCACTAATAGCTTGGAATCAACTGTCTAATGTAAAGTGACATTTGTCATCTATACAAGAGCTTGCATGCTTTACTCATCTTTAAAAAGCTATGTAACATTGTAATTCAATTGTAATAAAATAAATGGTTGTGTTATTCTTTTTTATTCATTTACAGTAAATAATTATTGCATGTTCAATGTCTATTAAAATTAAAAATAATTATAATTAATGTTACTTTCACTTGCACCAAAAGGAGGTTCAAGGATTACACTGATAAAAGACTATATTTATATTAATATGTTATTGAGTATGTGTTTGTGCATAGATAGGTTGTAGGTTGAAAGTTCTAGTTGCATTTGGCTAGATTAAATAGATTAAACAACTAATAATACACGCTAAATAATGGAATGAAATAAACTCAGACAAATCTAGATTTTTCCTTCACGAAATTAAGTATTATATATTTATGAAATATTTACATGCATATTTAAAACATAAATCAATACAAATGAAAAAAGAAAACTTCCATAAAATTGATTAAAATACTAAAAATGGAAATAGAATGTTATCAGATCAATATTTATCTAGTTTTTATGTGATAAGTGAGATTTTGGAGGCTCTGTGACTTTTTGATTAGCTAGAGAGTGCAAAGTGTTTGGTGTCTTTTTGCTGCAATGGGTGTCTATCATTAATTGTAGAGAACTATAGTTACCTAAGGACAATCATTGAACTTGGACCTTTCCTCGTGGTGATCAAGTGCTTATTGTTGTTGTTGTTGTTTCCTGAGTGTATAGTGAGTGTGTGAATTATATACAAAACATGGATGGATGCATCGATTCATGTTATGTCCATAATACACTCACTATACACTTGGGTTAGTTTGAGTGTGTGATTGCATGACTGTCATGCCCCCACCAACCCCACTATCCTATTTGTCTCGGGTGGGAGGAGATAGTCAAAAAGATCCTTTTACTTGATATTTTGGATGCTTTTACCATTAAATTACAATAGGTTTACCATTAAAAAAAACTCTTTCCAAGGTTTGGTAAAATGTTGTCACTCTTGCTAGGGTTTTTACTTTTCTAAAATGTTGCTTTAAGTTTATATATGAATTTAGGTTCAAAATGCTTAAAAAACTCTACACTTTTTTTTGAAATTTTTTGTTTACTACTCCCAAGTTCTTAGTGTCATTATTCATTTTATTAATTCCTTTGCAATGTTAAGTTATCAACCCCTTGACCCTCTCCTCATGCTCACTTAAGAAGAATATTGTGCATGTGCTTAATTAAATGGCTTAAGTGAGCCCACACTTGATGTATGGTTCCCATCACTTATTATGCCTTTATACTAATTTGTGTGAAGTATTTTATTAAGGAATGGAACACTTGCAAAACTGTGAAAAGGTTGACACTTGACTCCTTTTTAATGGTTTCCTTTTAGCATGATTTCGTGAGTTCGTAGATAGTTTTATAAAGGTTAAGTTAATTACTGTGGAACTATGGAAAGGGGACATGTGTTTATGTAATGTTTTTTAAAGGGATTCTTCAAATCTACATGATGATTCAAGAAGATCTATATGTGACTCAAAAAACTATAGAATAATGACATGTGAAATCATCTCAATGTCTCCAATGGGTTTTCCATCAAAGGCTAAGAATGTGAGCAAATGATGGAACATGGAAAATTCCATGGGTGTGTGAGATGTTTCAAGAAGATCTATATGTAACTCGTGAAATGATGGAATAAAGACATGTGGACTTGTCTCAATGTATCCAACAGGTTTTCTATCAAAGGCTAAGATTGTGAGTAACAAAATGATGATACATGGCACAATATCATTTGGATTATGTATCCCAGTGCACTTAAAGTTTAAAACAAATTTAAAACACACGCTTATATAATAAGTTACTCAACCATTCAATGAATGTTTGATGGATGGTTATAGTTGAATTCTGGAATGAAATGCACATAGTGCTAGGATTTACAAAAATCAATAGTTAAAAATTTATTTGAAATGAAATATTTGAATTTCATTGCCTCTCACCGAAAGTGATCATTAATAGAAGGTGAAGAAATATAGGATAAATTTTGAATTTATTTCTAAGTGTTTGTATATAATTATAATGTACTAATTGTCTAGTCCAAAGGTAACACATTTCATTTACATTAATGTTTGAGAAAAATAAAAAAATAAGTGAACTTTCTACTACTATGTGATTTTATTTTTAAGTGAGAGGGTCAACACATAGGGAGATTGCTCATTGCAATGCACCAGGGAGTTTCTAGGTTGCAACACAGCTAGTCCACAATCATTAGTGTCTCTATATTAATCTTTTCAAGAATCAAAATCTAGGCAAGTGAAAGATAAAATTCCCATGTTTTATCATTTCTTAAATTCTTAATTTTTGAAACTTTTTGTTTAGGGTTGAGAACTTGAGAGACTTAAGAAAAATTAAGGAGGAATTAAAAGGGACTTCACACTATAAAAGAATACATCTACCACCACTACTAGACTAGTTGTTAAGAAAGGAAAATAAAGATCAAATAGAAAAATAGATTATGGTTGAGTGCTTAAAACCACAGGTTTCACAGATGAATACCATGATATTTATGATCATGAAATCTATGGTAGGCTTACCTCAGAACTTAGATTTTCATATGAGAATAAGGTTGCAAAGCAAATGAAAATTAAAAATAACCAAAAAATTCCAATTAATAGTATCATTTCACTATGGGTAGTTTTATTGGGGCACATGATGTTACATGAGGTTTTCCATTGCCCTAAATTTATCATGGTCTATGTTCACAATTATGATGATAAAAAAGAGTAATTGTTGATAAAGATAGAAAAGAAGAAAAATTATCCATTACTACATATGAATTTGGAAATGTTTTGGGGTTTACAATCACAAGCCTCCTTATGATTTGGGAATTTTAAACAATGGGTTTAGGATACTATTTCCATGCTAGAATTTTTCCTCAAACTAGATAACAATCAAGAAGTGGGTGCAAGAATCCTTGAAATGTTATTTAATATCTAATATGGTAAGTGGCTTTTCAAATATAACTTTCTTGAGAAAATTTTAGAATCAATCATAAACAATTTTTAATGATTAAAGGAAGTTCCACTAATACATTTATGTTCGCAACCTACTTGTGCTATTTTTTCTATTCAAATTTAGTGGAATGTTTCTAACCAACAAGCTTCAAATTCATCCCTATACAAATGCTAAGGAGAAAAATGGCTCTAGTATATGATTGGAATACTAAGATAAGGATGCATGATTGTTGAAGGAACTATAATCATTTTGTAGACTACTTCTTTGCTCCATTGTATCAAGTAATTACAAATACTCCAATGTCTAGATTGCCTATTTCTTGTAGAAATTACATTCAAATAGGAAAATAAATACAATTGGATGATTGGTACTTAATGGAAGAATATATTATGCTAAGATTTATGGATCAGGAGTAGAGCCATAAAAACTTCCAATACATGTGATAGAAAGTGTTTTTTTATTAGAATATGTACAAAAGATGGAGAGTACTGATCAACTATACTTTATCAGTCAACAAAAGAAGAGCATATTTCCTTCTTTACCCTTTTAATGTGGAAGGTTCACATTCAAGAGAAAAGAATTTAGTGTTGTACATGATCTTTTGGTTTTTTTTCAATTTGATGCTTTCTCTCACTAGCAGTAGGATCCATGTGACAACATTAAGTCAAGGATTATGGTCAATAAGAATGCTACAAGTAGAATTCAATATCAAAGTAATCCCCTGCTTGAAAACTTGAGAAACAAAGTTTCTTGTGTACAAAATATTTGGTCACGGTAAAAAATTACTACCTTTTGGTCCATGCGAAAGAATCTAGGTGAACCAAAAGCTAGTGCAACACTTCAAGAGATCAAAGAAGATTATGAGTTTAAGAACTTGCGGAATAAAGAGCATCACTATGAGCATGAAGAAATTGATGATGATAGGGAAGAAAAAAGTATATAATATACAAGAAAAGTGGAATCTGGTTTAAGTGAGACCACAAAACAAACATATACTTCAAGAGAAACCACAACCATAAGAAATGGCTTATGAATGTGGTGGTTTGGGGTTTAAAAGACAAGGAATTTGGACTATAATAGATGCAGGTCATAGAAAACCTAGTGATTTGCAAGGCATTTGAGTTGATAAAATAGCCCAAGAGAATACAAGGACAATTGAAAAAATCATTTTGTTACAACTTCAAAATCCTATTCTTCATGGTAAGATACAATCACAACTAAGACATGCCCATGGTGGAGAATCTAGTGCAATTGAAATTGCCATTGGTGGTGATGGTATGGGTAGTAGTACTTATAGTGGTCAACATGTGCTACAACAAAAAATTACACACAAGAGGCCAACAATACAAGATACTACATAAAAACCCAATGATCAAGGCATTCCAAAGAAGTAAAGGATTATGATAGGTCCAAGTCCAACTACCAGTACAAGTACCACTAACTTAATTTTCACCCAAAAAGACTTATTCCAGGAGCTCCTCTAGTTAGTGTGATTAAAACAAAAATGACTAATCCTCAGCCTCAGGGTCAGTCTCAAATAATAGGAGATATTACCATCATTGCAAGTACTCCACCATTCAAGCATTCTATTATGTTTGCAGCCCTAAGTTTTGATTACAATGACAAGTTTAAAAATAAATAAGAAATGTATAAAAAAGAAAGTAATTGATAAGGAGTACATCTACTGTAACTTCAGATCCTACAACAACTAGAGCATTACCCATATTTGAACCAAACAAAGAAATCATGAAGTACATTTTTTTTATTCCCATAGTTCAAAATAAACTAGAGAATTAGATGAATCACTCTGATATTCAGGTGAATAGTTTCCAATTGGATTTTTTTGAATATAAAAATTCTAACAATATTAATGTATCAGAAAAAAAAATGAATTAGTGTACACATTATTGCTAAATAAGGAGACAAAAAAAAGGGTTGCAGATTCAAATAGAAAAGTTATAGGAAGACCTAGAAAATGAGAAACCAAAGAGGAAAGTAGTAGATAACCAGAGCAATGAATTAAAAAAAAAGAATAAAAAAATCTGCCTCTACATCTACAAGCAGAGATGATAAAAAAAGAAAGGTGGAATTGAATGAAGTGAAGAAAAGGTTAGATGAGAGCAACAAGAGATATGGTGATGAAAAATCCACTTTAGAAAAATTAAAACAAAACATGACAAAGAAAAATAGTGGGAAGAAAAATTGGAGGAAGAGAGAAAAAATAGTGAAAGATTAGTAGTAGAGCTTAGGAAAACACAAAATAAAATAAAATTTTGTCAAAATAAGAACTTCATTTTGTAGAGAAACAATGAGGCATATGAAACAAAAGATCTGGGAGGAAATAATGTAGAGGATTGATAATTTGTGTGCATTATTTCAATTGATTGATGATTTGATTAATACATAATAGGGAGCTTAAGAAATACATAGGGGACAACAAGAATATGATTTCAATAGAGAATATTATAAATCAAATTTTGCAAATAGTATATAAAGCCAGTGACAGTGAATTGAAATCAAAAGGAATTAATGATAGGATTGATGCCTCAGTGAGGGTGTCATCTATCATTCAAAAGTGTTTGAGAATACATGAGAAATATGAAAAAGTTGGATAAAAAGGTAAGGAACTTGACATTGCTTGGTTTGCCAAAGGATTTTGACACAACCGAGCGATTCATTAGAAAGGATGATTTTAGAAAGAAGATGGAGGATACAAGGAAGATTGATTTGGATTAGTTTCCTTATAACCTAGATAAGGTAAACTATTTGGATTCCATCAAACCATTGATAACCTTGATGCAACTTCGATGAAAAATTCATGTCAAGTTCCAATTTCAATCATGAATTGTTAACAAATTTTCAAGTCAAACACTATTAGTTACAAGAAATGGTACTTACATTAGGTGAAGAATGGAGCGTGCTACAAAAGTTGGTAGAATGATTTGATAATATGAGTTTCTGACTAAGCTCTATGTAGAGTTGTCTTTGATCAAGATTTTACTTTGCCTCTATGTATTCCTTCATTTGAAAATAAAAAAAACTCAAATTCAATAATTTGTTCAATTATTTGTATTGTTTATTTTCTCAGTTAAAGAAAAACTTGAGTTTCTACTACTAGATACACATTTGACATTAAACGATTTCCAATGTTGGATATTCTACTATTAGTGTTGTTAATATGTTATTAAGCATTGAATTGAATGATGAATCATTGAGAACATGTAAACATTATTAGTATGACATAATTAAAATATGAAATTATTAATAATATGTTAATTTATTCAATCTAATTCATAATTTAAAATTTCATGGAGTACAATATAAAATATCATCAACTACATTTTGCAATATGATTCATTCAATTTAGTATAAATACCTAAAATTGCTAAATCACTTGATTCACTCCCACTTTTTGATTCACTTCTTGGTTTTCAATCTGATGATAAGATTAAGAACCATCTTGAATCTGAGACTGGTTTTCATTTTATTTTCCCTGTGTACATCCACTTAACTACATCTCAATTTAAGCATTTATTATGTCATTGTCATTTTTACCACTTCCACTATTTTTGAAGTGTTGCACAACCCTCTTTTTTTACATGTGGACTTCCAGATTGTGAGTGCCCTTTCAAAAGGAAAACTTCAAACTTTGTACCTAGTTTTATACACCCTCAAGCAATTTTCTAGATTCTTGTCTAGTTTGTTTCTTATCTTTGATTTCAAAAACCCCAATGCACTAAAAAACCTCTCATCCTCCACTGACCCCAATATCATTGTTTAACATAAATCAAAAAGTTAGAAATATTATGATAATGAATCTATTGAACACCTAGAATATTGAGAACGGGGGTGAATTAGTATTCTCTAAAACTACTTAAACATTTAAACATCTATTTGCAACATCATATTCAATTTGTAGTGAGGAAAGAAATCATGAAAGTAATTATCAAAGCACATAACACATGAAAACTAGATTTTTATGTGAGAAAACAAAAAAGGGAAAAACCATAGTGAGGATTATCTCACAACATATTATAACTAGTCATAGAATATTACAAAATGGTCCAGTACTAAGATTTGAACTGCTAATAGAGAATAAGGAGACTCATGACTTGGATTTTCCCATGTTTTTTTGGTGAACCTGACGTGAATCACAATGTTTTTCAAAAAAATAGGAATTTATTTACCCCAACTTGGTGGGGTCATAACTTTTGACACAATGCTCCGAATTCAAAACCATTTACACTGTTGGAAAGGTGTCCAAGAGGACTAATTCAATCCATAAAATATTGTGCCATTGATAGCCAAATTTTAGGGACTGATACAAGTTTCAACCCCAAATTCTGCTCCGAAGACCTCCAAAAATACAAATTACTAGGAGCCACAGAAATATTAAAAATTGAAGAATCAAGATTTTGGTTTTTCTTGGATTACGTAAAGCCCTAGATTGCTCGAATTGAATTGATTTGTTTATTCATTGTTTATTATGTTTATTTTACTATTTTTAAAATGAATTTAACATCTTCTTTTATGAGTTTAGTATCTAATTACATTCAAAATGTTAATGATGTTCCATTTCATGCATGTGATAGTGACTTGACTTTGCCCATGTCACTTTGTATTTTTTATCCTTCTCATGAGATTCCTTTTTCTTTGAAGGATATCTTGTTGCAAGAAGATGAAATCATTGGTACCTTTGTTAATGTTACTCTACCTTCTCTTTATTCCAATGCACTCTCTTCTAGAGATGATGCATTAGTGAATGATGAATCTCTTCTCTATTCCATTGCACTCTCTTCTAGAGATGATGCATTAGTGAATGATGAATATCTTCTCTATTCCAATTCACTCTCTTCTAGAGATGATGCATTGGTGAATAATGAATCTCTTCTCTATTCCAATGAACTCTCATCTAGAGATGATGCATTAGCGAATGATGAATCTCCTTCCACATTTGATCCTCCTTGGATCGATGTTGATGATATTTCTTCGAATAATTATTCCACTAGCTGTGATGATTATGTAAATGTAATCTATGTCTCTATTGCCCCTCAAAGGCCTAAGAGGCCGATCATTTATCTGACTCCAACTAGTCCTTCTCCTAAAAGGATTTTTTCTATTATATGTCTCATTTGATAGTGATTCTCTTGACCTTTCTATGGCCTCCCTCTTACAAAGTGGTAGCACATACTTATAAGAATAGAATGAATAAAAAACCAAGCCCTCTTCAAACTCCTAAACCTATGACTAAAGCACCAGTGATTACGATCTTGTCGAGCAACTTCAAGTTACTCTGGCTAAGATCTCACTGTGGGACTTGCTTCAGTCTGCTCCAGTTTACCAAGGTATGCTTTAGGAAGCCTTGCAAAAGATCCTCTTTCCTTCTACTAGGCCAACGGATGTTAATGAGTTGATAGCTCATATTCATGCGGATTCACCAAATATTACATTCTATCCAAAAGAACTCCCAGGGTCAAAGCACAAAGCTATGTCACACTTTTTAAAGGAAACAACCAACACTCATCCAACTTTTGAACTTGAATCACTAAAAAGTGAAATATATGTTTTGAATTTTGAAATGATGTAAACTAATAAAATATTTCTTTTTTAGCATATTTTATGCTTGTATTTTAAATAAATTAAAAACTTATTTGAATATAATTTTTTATAAATTGCAACTATAACTTAGTTGCTGAAAAAATGTTGAAAAATGAAGTCATATGAGATGTGAACCTTTATATAGTAATTTTTATTTTTTCTTCCTCAATTTTTTTGTGTATTTATAACTTGAAACTTTAGTGCATGGATATATTTTTTTCCAATTTTGATAATAAAATATTTTTTAAATAAATATTAAAATATGTGCATTAAAACATAACTATTTTCATTTGACGTCAATTTTCATATTATCTATTTATCTAAAATGGAACAAAATTATACCCTCTTGATATAGATTCTTTTGATTAGTGCATCATATTTTTTTCTATTTTTTTAATAAGTTTTACTATTTTTCCTTGACATGGCAATCAACTTAATATTTTGTGTTGATAACCTACTTTTAGTAAAAATAAAAAGAAAAATATAAATAATAATTTAATTGTTAAAATATATATTTTTGAAAACTAGTCTTATGGATCTACAAAAGGGTATTTTTATGTTTTTAAAAAAATGTTATTTATATGAGTAGAAATTGTTGAAACATCAATTTTTTCAAATAAATCTATTTTTTTGGTAAATTGGCCTCAAAGTGGTGCTACATATGCATTTAGCCAACGATTTAGTTGGAAAAGTTGTGGATATATCTAACTTAGCTAGAATGAATCTTACAAGATCATATGTTTGACCAAAATATATTTTTAGTTAGAAATACTTAAATTCACCTGTGCTGATAAGTTGGCTCAAAGTGTGATACAACTTTGTACTTTTACCCCCCACCTTTGGAAGTGCAGAAGTGGGTGGATCCTTTGATGATTATATTTAACATTAGTAATATCAAGATTAGACGTACTCTCATTGATGTCAACGCTCAATGTGTGTAGCATTGATCTATTACCTAAGATTAATATTGATTCATCTTCTCTTAATGCTTCTTCGGTTGTCATTCGTGGGTTTGATAATGTTGGTAGACAAGCCCTAGGAATGATAGTCTTTTCTTTGAGGTTGGGACCCATTACCATACCCACCCTTGTACATGTTATGTTAGAGAAAATATCATATAACATTCTTCTTGGTAGACCATGGATTCATGATATGGGTGTAGTCCCGCCTACCTAGCATAAATCTTTTAAGTTCATTTGTAATAATTGAGTAGTCATAGTTAGGGCTAACCTTGAGCCTATGCACTTATGTGAGATGGAAGCTATCAGTCAGGTTTCGGCTGTGCCTACTCTTATCCCTTTAGTGTCATCTAATGTTTTGATTTCTACTCTTGCAGTACCTATTACACACGATACTCTTGAGATAGATGTCCCTAAAGAAGATCCTTTTGAAGCAAGAAATGTTAAGTTTGCTCCATCTACCTCTTCTCAAGAGGATGCATGTCTTGGTGATGATTGGGGTTCTCTAGAATTTATAGAATCCTTCATTGGGGAATATAAATTCGACTCGATCCACTCAAGCCTTCCAATAACATCATCCAATTCCACTATCAAAGATAATTAATCTTCTATATCATGGGGTAATGACAATGCAAATTGTAATGTTCTCAATATTGATCCTCCTCCTTTTGAGGAAGATGATTGCACTTCTATTAAAGAGGCTAATGTGGGTAGTCCTATCAAGAAGGCTAATATTGATCCTATAGAAGTGTGTGATCCACATTGGTGGAATAATGCTCTTTATGAAGATCCTCCTTCTTCTCAATATTTGCAAACACATTATGGCCCTGGCTTTAAGCTTGCCTCTAAATATGGATATGGGCGTAAAGGTTGTAGGCGTAACGAATAGGGAATTCAGGTACCCATAGAATTTGCATCTTGTAAGTGTAATTTGGGGCTTGGTTTCTCGAATGAACAATCTAAACAAAAACTGTGGTTGAATCTGGACGTAATTTTTGCTCAACCTCATTCTCTCAAATTGATTCATCTGCCATTATCCATTTTCTTTGTGCCTTCTTCTTGTGAGCAGTCAAAATTTTCTCCACAAGAGAAAGGGTTGCTTCGTACCCCTCATTCTTTATCCAACAAGAGTGTATTTTGTTGAGTCTTCTAAAAACTAACTTAATTACTCTTCCTCCTCCTACACATAAGAAATTTCATAAGCATGATAAAAAAAAAAAAATTCTTTTTGTGCAAACCATCGGGTGGTTGGCCATTCCACTAGAGAATGTAAGGCCTTGAAGGATAGAATACAAATTTGTTATTTTGGTGTCATCACTCATCTATTTGTTGATGCACCTTCCTCCTCTTCAAATAATAAGTGATATTGAGGTTTACCTCTATCCTATCTATTCTAAGCATTATTTTCATGAGGTTCTCACAAATCCCATCTATAGTATCTTGCATGGTTCTCCTCCCCTGTATGTTGGGGGTAGTGATAACTTGTTCTGGAAGTGTGTGTCCTTAAGGAACCCCTATTTTCTATCTTTGAATTGAAGCTTCCCTTGAGTGAAACCTTTTTCTTTTGAAAGGTTCCTGAGGGACACCGTTTGAAAGCTTGTTCTCTTAAATGAATTCATTGGTGTCTAGCATGGGAGCATCCTGACTAGACCTATCTTTTTTGTGACTGTCTTGCAACATAGCTTGTAGTAGCCACATGATTCTTTGATTAGTCTTGCTCTGTAGGATCGAGAACCTAAAGAGATTCTTTGCATCAAGTTTTCCTAACATGTTGCTTTGCAGGTGCACATGTGAGGCTACTTTTCAATCAACCTTGTAGGATTGAGCACCTATGAGGAGCTAGCCTAATTTTTTGGAGTCCCCTACATCGAGATTCCCTTAGGAGAGTACCTAGGGCACCTTCTTTGCAAGTCTAAGGACTGTAAAGTGCTTTCATCCTGTAGGATCTATTCATCGTTGGTCTGTGGGCCTCTGATATGTAGTTTGTTCAATTCTATCGGTTTGCTCACCTTCCTTAGGTTTGTGGATCTACTATGCATTTTTTCAAATCTCTTTGTGTCTAAGGACCTATGGATCCATCTCTCTTGGAATTTTCATTCCTTTGTAGCTTCTCCATTCCCCTCTTAAATTCTATTCTCTTTTCTCTTCAATCCTTTTCTACTAAGAATTTTGTATACTAGATCGAGGACTTGCATCTTCTTCATCTTGAGTATATACTTCTTTCTTTCTTTGACATTAGTTGCTTCCTTGACTTTTGGGTGCATTCTTCTCTTGAAGAAATCAATCTTTACATTCTTCTCTCTATGTGTTATTTCTTAGTTTGGGGATGACACATAGTACTAAGACAACCTTTTACATCAAGGTCTCTTTCACTTTAACAACTCAAATCATGTTAGTTTATGTGTGCCTATGTGTAGGTGTTTTTAAGTGTTCTAACCCTATTATGTAATGGATTTTTATGTTCTAAAATTATTGTATGGTGTAGGTTTTTCATGTCTAATGCATTTGTTTTGTAGGTCTTCAACCTAGGGGCATGCTTCCTTGGTTTAAAGAGTTGTTTCCTTTGTCTACAATACACTTTTGGCATCATAATGATTAGTTATGTTTAGTAGATTTCCTTTAGCATGCATATTAGTGTAGATTCATATGCACTAAAGTGGGGGAAAAATGTAATGTCATAAAATTGCACCCCTTGCAATTTCACATTCATTCTTTTATCCACTTTAGTGGCCATTCCCTTATAAATTGTGTAGGCTCATTTTAACCCATGCATCAGAATTTTTCCCTCTTAGGATGATCAAGATCCCTTTTTAGTAGCTACCCTCATGCATTAGATTTTCACCAAACCTTGTACATTTCTCATTCTTATCATTTTGTAGTGTGATGTGTCTAGACACTAGCACACTGCATAGAATTTCACGCATCACACTAGTGTCCTGTGATGTTTCAATGTTCAAACAACCATTTTCAAGCATGTTCACCACTTGTCAACTAAATTTTTTGGTGGTAACAGCCTGGGATGCCCTGTAACAACTTGGTGAGCTTCTTTTCCCTCTTTAAAAGTAATCTTTTCAATACATTTGTTCTTCTTCTCCTTCTAGGATTCTATCTTGGACATTCTCCCATCTTTTATCTTTCTACCTTGCTTACACAACTTCCTTGCTTATTACAACAACATTCTCCAAATCTCTCACAATAACCTTTGTAGCTCTCTTAGCTCTTGCAACTATCTTGCTCTCCCTCATTAGCTTCCTTAAGCCTTGTAGCTAATATCTCCCTTTTATTGTGCTTGCGAGCATCCTGGTATTTCACTCATCCCCTATCAATTGCATCTTTATCTTGTGATATAGGTTCTCCTCCTTGAGCGGGGATTTATTTTATCACTCCATATTTGCTTACTTTATTCAATTCTCTATCTATTTGGCTATCCGTGAAGATGGGAACACCAAAATGGGGTTTGGTTGAGGAAAACCCCTATACAACCCCAACATTTTCTCTTGAGCTTACATATGTAGGTATTGAAGATATTCACGTGCTAGAGGCTTCATTACTTGGGTTGTTGTGAGAAGTTTCTCTCTTATGAATCTCCTACTTTATCATTTATAATTTACTTTATTCTTAGTTCTATTACTTTATGTTACTTTCTCCCATTCTATAAGTTCTTAACAATTTGATTGTTAGTAGTTGCTTTGTTGTTTTTTGTGATAAACTCGCTTTTTGGTTTGTACAAGATGCTTGTGCACCTCAGGAACTCTAGTGTTCTACATTGTCATCCTTATTCCATGCTATTGTCCTTTGGCTGAGAGCTCGTGAGTCTATCCAGAAAAACTTTGTGATTTGCTCTTTTTGATTCTACAACTCTCGCTTTGTTCCTTGAGGTGTTTAGGGTAGTTCACCCCTTGGGAATCTCTTGAGAATAAAGAGACTCATGAGTAGCGAATCACCCTTTTCTAAAACAATATTTAGGAGATACAATTCCATTAGAGCTAAAAATAATCAATCAACACACTTCATACTACACCAATTCAACACTTTGGTATGCTTATATTCACATCACATTCAAGCTATATTCACACACTTCACAATACATTACATACATACTTGCATAAACACCAAAAATGATCTTACATGTATATGGATTATATTCATAAACATGTGTATCATTAGTTAGGTTGACCTAATTAGATGAAACATGTAATACATCAACTTGTTGACTCAAGATTCAACCACACATGCGTCAAAAATTGTAGTACATCAAAATAGGTTAGTAGGGACCTATAATCACTCAATTAAGTTTTCTCAATTCAAATTTTAACTTTTTACAAACCTAAACACTTTAGGTTGGCATCAGATAGTAAAGATTGGTGATAAGAACCATTTGTTCATTCAAAAAAATGTTAACCACCAAAATACTTGCCACTTGGACCACACACTCTTCTAACACCTATAAGTACTCCCATAAAACTACATAACCAAATGCTCTTCCGCAATGAAATGCAGACCATTTTGGAAACATGTGGTTTGTACTAGTAACATTATCACTAGAAGACTCGATACAATGTCATCATTATCTTTGATACCAGAGGAAATAAAGACATGAAACTTTGGATTTATATTCCTTTGAGATATGCCAAAATTTCCTTAGAACCAAAGACAAAAATTCTTCAGGGTGGATCAATGTGGACTTAAAAAAATGATATAATGTATACTGGAAATTAAACTTAAGGACTTAGCCAAATATTCAACACATATATTCTATGCCAGATCAAAAATATTGCATTGGTATAATGTATTACCATCACCATACACATTCATGCTTCACCAATAAACTTTACCTCAATGTAGACTTCAATATTGACATCAAACCACAATGTTGAAATCAATGAACACACTATATATGATCATGCTCATGTTTCCAAAAATCATATAAATGTCAAGAAAACCAACAATTTCCTCAAACTTCCAACAATCTACCCCTTTTTCATTCATGACAACATACACAAAACTCTTCTCCCCCTTTGAAATCAAGGGAAAAGGGCACATTTTACAAGCATACATACTTAATCTCTTCATCATCTGTCTTTCTTTCCCTTTGATGATTTCACATTATCAATCACTTTTAATTTTTTCCTTCTAACTAATATATACATATATGCATGAGAGTAACGAACTTATTCAAAAATATTGTGTGTATTAGCTTAAAAAAAATATAATATAGGAGTTATGGGGTTCAAAAATGATGAGTAGGAAAGGGAGTGAATGAGCAGGTTTAAAATCTGCAAGAGATGAGGAGGATGGAGAAGGGGACTCAAAGGATGCAAATGGGGAGCTATCTAGTGTGATTGTGGATATTTGGGTGTTGGAGCCTGATGCAATTGGAGCTGCTCTCTTGTTGGATCTTGTCATCATTGCACTTCCATTAGATCCTGGCATGGTGGCCATTGATCTACTATCGAAGAAGCCTTTTATCTATGGATAGCATCTTGTTGTGTGCACTGCTAAGGATGTGGATGAGGCTAGTAGTTCACATGGTTTCCTTTTTCTCTTCAAACCAAGCTTCCTTCTTTGGGTCGTGTCTATAAGATGGGCTACAACCTTTGTGTTCATTTATTTTCTCTTTGGTTGTTGCTACAATCGGGTCTTCTAGTCTAGGCTCTTGTGCTTGGTTGGCTACTACCAAAGTAACTTCTTTTGTCCCTTTGTGGGGTCCTTGTGGTTGCATTTTGCTTATGCCTCTTCCATCTTCTCTATGGTTTATTTATTCTTATCTTTAATAAGTATAGTCTCCTTGGTGCTAGGAAGTCTAGGTGTTGATGGAAATGGGGTTATTTGGGTCATGGTTGTTGGTGTTCTGCTTAGGGACTATGATGGTTTATTGCTCCTTTACTCTGCTTGTCGTTTGTTGCCTTATCTACTATAGTAGAGGAGTTTTCTTTCTAAGTTTGTTGGGGGTTATCTAGATGGATTTTTTTTGATAATCAAGATGTGCTATGACTGAAGGTTGTTCATTTTTTTTTCTAGCTGGGATGCTCAACAAGTTTATCTTAAATTCCCAAAAAGCTTGTTCTCTTTATGTGGTTAGCTAGGATGTTCTTTGCGATTCTCTTGTTGGATTTGGTGCCCATCTTGCCAAAGGATGTTATGTTAGTCTTTTCTCCTAGAGGGTTGGATCTCTTTATTTTTATTTAGGTTGTGTCTTCTATTGAGGTGAAGACTACTCCTTTTGAGGTGGAGATGAGTTCTATGGACTTGGCTGGGTTGTTTACCTTTCTGTTGGGATTTTCTCATATAGTTCCTATTAAGGTGGTGCTGACTCCTATTGAGGTGGAGTTTGAGTTTTTTGGAGAAAGGCGGCTTTGGTTGTAAGGATTTTCATGGCATCTTCTCCTATAAAGGAGAGATAGCTCTTATTGAGGTGAAGTTTGGGTTGAAATATTGAGTTTGATGGTGTTCTAAGGGTTTTTTTTCCTTCCCAATGGTTTTAAATGATGGATAACTCTCCTATCAAGTGAGTAGTTTGAATGAGTTGGATAAGTTGGTAGGGAGCTCATGCTTCCCTTTGTGCATGTTTGCTATTTTTTAGGCTTAGTTTTTAGTTTGAGTAGATGGTTTGTTGCTACTTGGCTAACCTAGGTTGTGTTAGTATAAAGTGAAGGTTTAAGGTCCTTGTAAAAACCTAGTTGTAAAAGGGTTTAAGGTTCCCTTCAAAAAACTAATTTATGTAGATTGTTTAGTCTAGTCTTTCTTTCAATGGCTATTATTGTTGGGTTGTTGTTTGTCTGAATTCTAATGGTTTGGAGCAAGGTTTCGGGTCCCTTCAAAACCTAATGGAATAGGGTTTTGGGTCACTTCACAACTTTTTGTAAAGGGTTTCAGGTCCCTCCAAAACCTATTTTCCCCACTAATCAAAATAAACTTCTTCAAATAATCAAGCTAACTCCCCCTAACAATGTTATCCATCAAGACTAATAAAAAAATTGCACTACTATACTTATCCACTACCTTATGTATATATACAATAAAATTTAAAATTGTATAGATAGAAAAGAAATATAAAAAATTAATTGGAAAAAACATATGACACCTGCAATTTAGAAGGTGTGCTTCCCAATCCTTTTTTCCATCTTCCCAATCATTCTTGGAAAAACCAAGCATGCAACTCTATGTCTCGAACTCTATGAGAATCTCCTTACCTTTGTCTATAGAACTAGGTACTAGATTCAACCTTATTGCCATCTCCACATTAGTTAGTGCACTAGATATGGATGTGAACTTGGCATTCACCAGGTCTTTGAGTTGCCCAAACTGCATTATAATCTTCTCTTTTTGTTCCTATAGTTGGAAGAACTATCTATGTAGACTATCTATAGCTAATATTGTAGTCCCATCTACATCATTTTTAAGGTCATATGCACCAAATGTCTTGTCAATATGAGACTCAATGAAGTCCATCTCATCCTTAATTTTCTTAGTGAAATATTGCCACTTCAAGTAAAATTGAAACAAAACTTTGACTTCCTCAACATAGTTCTAAAACTCCTTTAGATTTTTTTGTAACTTACCATGTGCAGGCATAATTGTTTGATATATCTACAAACCTTTTCTCATTCACCTTCTTTTTCACTTACTTCTCCAACATCTCTAAACTAGTAGAGTATTGTTTGAAAAAATATAGGAGCAATCTCAATTGCTGAATACCAAATAAAAAATTGTTGACACAAGCATTAGGAAGCTTTCTTGCAACACTTTACTAGCCTCATCTATCAATTATACACTTTTTTTGGTGAGTTTGCAAGATCTCCTTTCTGGTAGATGCATGAAATGCATTACCAAGCTGTAGTTTATGCAAAGGGGATATCTTGTCCATATCAACTTGGCCTTGTTGCATTGGAATATGAAGCAATTATGTTGATACAATTAGTTGAAATTGGAGTTGCATACCTAATATGCTCTTCAATGAGTCTCCAAAGGCTTTGAAGGACTCACCAACCATCTTCACACTCTCTTCATCCTTTTTATCCTTATCATTTTCTTTGCAACCTTCAGATTTTTCTTTATTCTTTTCTTTGTTAGAATTACCAAAATTATCCTCACTCTTCTCTTCTTCTTCAACTAATTTTGTATTATCTTCTAGATGAGGTAGATCTTCAATATTCTATGCCTCAATGTTCTTTGGGTTGCCTTGTACAACTTCTTATTCTTGCTCTATTGTTTCTATGTTTGAAGGAGGTGTGTTATATTATGTTTGTGCATCCCCCTTCTACATTTCTACATATTTTTCTTCTCCAACAATATTCACTTCCACTAGAGGGGTATTGTACTATAGATTTTTGGGAATGAGGTTTATAGGCTACTCTTGCACTCTTAAGATGTTTCACCTAAAAGGAGAGAGATAAACCTCACTAAAAATCAATGTGGTTTACTCAAATAGAGGATTGTATGATGAAGTTAAGACTAAATGTAATGATCTAAATGCAGCTAGATGATGAAATTGATTGATTAAGTAAGCAAAACCTAAGAAATGTCACTTGTTTGAAAACACATTGTGGAATGCAAAAACACCTAGAAATGAATGCAAATTGTAACATAACTTGAGGAAACTAAAAGTATGCACCTGGAATATGGATGGAGATTGGAAATAGGTTTTGGAATGATGATGATGCTAGTTTTGATACCTAGTGGGACTCTTTTCCATTCTGGGTGAATCAGTCCCAGTTCTGCAAAAGTGTTTTGGAACCCATTTCAAACAAAAGGGTATCTAAAAATGTAGAAAACCAAAAACTAAACTTAGAGTGGGACTCATTTTCCACCCATGGTGAATGCATCCTATTTTGAATTTCTAAATATTCAAAGGTGGATTCTAGAGCTTTCAGTTTGCACTTTGGATTTCTATAGGTGTTCGCTTCTCAAACTTTGATTTCTGAGCTTGAAAGTGAGTTTTTATTGATATTTTGACTTGTTCAATGAGGATAAGACCTAAAAATCTTTGCAACTTGATTCTTAATGATTTCCAAGTTTCCAAGAGGCCTAAATTTGCAAACAAACAAAAAGAGAAGAGATGTTGGATGCTAGGGCATGGGGGTTTACCTTAGTCAAACCCCTTTTTGGTAATTAAACCAAAATGATGAAAGAATGTAATTAAGCATGTAATAATGAAGTTGATTACATTTCCATGAAGATTGATCTTGAATTTCTACAACAAAACATGAAGAATATTCCCTTGAATGTCTGAAAATTGCTATCTTAATTACTTGAAATGAATAAACCCTAACTTGCTTGTCTTGAGATGGAAGAATGATAGGTGAATAATGAAGAATAGTTATGATTTAGGTTTTAGAGAGGTGATTTTGTAGGAAATTCACCTTATTATCCCAAAAATTGGATCCCTAAGGCCGACATGTGAAAATAATAAACTTAAATTTCAATTTTTCTTGCTCAAAGGTAAAAAATGAGCCAAATGGGGCTCATTTACCACCCACAGTGATGGGTCCCACCTGGAGGGGACTGATTCACCATGGATGGTGAATGGGTCCCACAAGGGCCTTTTTGACAACTAAGATGCCAGGAGATAAGGAAACAAGGTTTAAATTGCAACTTTGTCGGTTATTTGATTAATTTAAGCCTCAGGATGCACAATGTGGGCTAATAGGCACGTATTAGTGATGATGTAGAGGTCAATTAGGGCTTGAGACATAGAATTCAATGTAAAAGTGTGATTAAATACACTTTTAAACACTAAAATGAGGTCTACATAGCCTAGGAAGGCACAAGAACCGATGTGAATGTGTGGGACACATTACAACACTAGTTTAACATTAAGTTTATTTTACAAGCCTTCTAGATTATTGTGAGGATGTATTTAAATACATTTTATAATGTTGAATTATGGGAAAATGGGTTCATCAAGTCTAGAAATGTGTGAAATCTTGTTACAAGACTTTACAACACCTTTACAAGACATTGTTAAAAGCATGTTATTCAATTTGCAAGGGTCCAAGACCTAGTGTGGATGCATAAAATTCCTCACAACACTTGAATCAAGGCCTCATTAAGTGCAATTTATCATGATTTATTCCCATGTCAAGCAAGTTTCCTTTTTTCTATGATACATATAGCCCCCACTTTAGTGAGAGGATGAACTTGCTTCAAATTCACACTAAAGTAGACATTCAAGAGAGGTCCAAGTGTACATATGCAGATGACAAAGAATGAAAAAGATAAAAGGAGGTTGTGCAAGCCCCTAGGATCCAAGATCCTAAGACAAACCATAAAGATACATAATAATGCAATGGAAAAAACTAGGAAGAAGAGAAAGATGAAAATGAAAAGGTGGATCAAGCTGCAATCGTTTGTCCAACTAGTCGTGGATTATATCTAGGTCATTTTTTTGAAATGCAAACTCACTGTAGGGCGACAAAACTCTTGGCTATCAGTTGGGTGAGAAATCCCAAAATGTGAGAAACATACACTAGTTGGTATGCACTCACAAAACACATAGGTGGCTATGGGGAAAGTCATGCTGCTGAATGGGCTTCCCGCTCAACCATGTCAATGTTATACCTCCTGATAACTTTAACAAGGTACCACAAAGAAGATGATGTCTTTTCAGGCTCTATGAAGTAAGAAAAAATTTGTATGCTTAACACTCATAGACATTGTTAATGTGGAATAGTGTAAGGATTTTTCAAAGGGATTTTGCTTAATTCATGCAAGGTATCATCTTAGGGAACATCATGGTCAATATATCAAAGAGAGGAAAGGTGTAAATGGTCTCATCTTGTTTCCAAGAGAGGACAAGTGCAATGTATCATCTAGGGCAACATTGTACCTAATGTTTCCAAGAGAAAAGATCACAAGAAAAAGAAAATTGCACAATGAAATGTAAGTGGTGATGTATGCCCCTAATTTAAAGTGGTTGCAAACACCAATACTATGAGAAATTGATTTAAAGTAGATTAAGGAGACATCAGAGCTTACACAAAAAGCCCTATGCCAAGTCATATTGTTGTGAGAAGCTATGCCATGAATGAGAGAAGTATTTCATATGCGAGCCAACTTAAGGCATGTCATCCACATCCCAAGATTTCTCTTATGTATTCATGAAAGGTTAATGACTAGCCAAAGGAGGCAACCAAAAGTGACATATGAGGACAAGGATTACTAAACCCATTGCCCCCACTAAGTGTAGGACAAAGGTGATCCAAAATGATTGATGAAATG
>VDFB02007313.1:0-41775 GCA_007258455.2 Sequoia sempervirens | reverse complement strand
GAAATAACCATATCCCATGTTTGTCCATATTCTTTAGTTAAGCACCTTAAAAGATTACCAAGCACCCTGTTAACCACCTCTATTTGACCATCGGTCTGAGGATGGTAAGCTGATCCAAATGACAGATTTGTACCCAATCTGCTCCATAGAGTCTTCCAAAAATGACTCATGAACTTCACATCTCTGTCAGAAACAATGCTTAGAGGAAAGCCATGGATCCTTACAACCTCCTTGAAGAAAAGGTGAGCTATGTAGCTGGCATCATGAGTAGTTTTGTAGGGAATAAAATGACTCATCTTGCTAAATCTGTCTACCACAACATAAACACTGTCAAAACTAGTCTTGGTCTTAGGAAGGCCTACCACAAAATCCATGCTCACACACTCCCATGGTCGGTTAGGAATGGGCAGGGGTTGATATAAACCAGCATTGCTAGCTCCTCCCTTAGATTTCATGCACACAATACACTGCTCCACATACCTTCTAACATCTCTTGCCAACTTAGGCCAATAATAGAATCTTTGTACTAGCTCTAAGGTCTTATTGATGCCAAAATGCCCACTAAAACTGCCATTATGCTTTTCCTGAATCATCTTTTCCCTCATTGAACCTCTTGGAACACATAACTGATTTCCCTTAAACAACAACCCACTTTGCAAGGTATACTCAGAATATTGGCTATGGAAATGGTTCTCAAAGTTAGAACATACCTTGTAGGCCTCTGAAAAGTCTTCATCCTCTCCATATAGATCCTTGAAACTCTCTATGCCAATGCTCTTTAGTTGTATCTCTTGCACTGTGAAAACAACCTTCTCGCTTTAATGCATCTCGCCACCTTGTTCATTTGTCCTTTCTTGTGCTTGATGGTAAAAGTAAGGCTTGATATATTCCATCCATTTCCCAAATGCCTATTACTTAACTTCTGAGTGTTGATAAACTAAGTAGCCCTGGCCATCAAGAAACCACAAACTCCTTGGGTAGAAGGTAATGCCTCCATTTCCAAGGATTGAACCAAAGCATAAAGTTCCAAGTCATAGGTTGAATACTTTTCTTAGCTCTGCCTGAGCTTCTCACTAAAGTTGTAGCTGCCATAGGCCTGCCCTATTGACTTAGCACTCCTCCCAATGCCACTCCACTTGCATCACATTCAACAGTGAACAATTTGTCAAAGCTAGGTAATAAGAGAATTGGTTGAGTTGCCACTTCTTGTTTCAGTTTCTCAAACCCTTTCTTAGCCTCTTGTGTCCACACAAACTTAGTTTTCAAACCACCCTTGATTGTGTCTAGAACTGGTGCACATATGCCACTAAAGTTCCTTATGAATTTTCTATAGAATTGAGTCAATCCATGAAAACTCCTTACCTTTGTCCCTGTGGTTGGTGTAGGCCAGTTTAGGATGGCTTCCACCTTTCTTGGATCCATCTTTAATGAGCCTTTGGATACTACAAAACCCAAGTAGACCAGTTCTTGCTTGAAGAACTCACACTTCTCTAGATTGATTGCCAACTTCTCCTCTTGCAACCTTCTAAGAACCATCTCAACATGCTTCAAGTGTTCTTCTGCTGTCTTACTAAAGATGAGTATATCATCAAGGTACACTACCACAAATATCCCTATGAAATCCTTAAGCACTTCATTCATGAGTCTCATGAATGTGCTAGGGGCATTTGAGAGACAAAATGGCATCACTCTCCACTCATATAATCCATCATTTGTCTTAAAAGTTGTCTTCCACTCATCACCATCCCACTTGATTCGATGGTACCCACTCTTGAGATCCAACTTTTGTGAAGAAACCGACACCTCCAAGACAATCCATCGTCTTCAATTCTAGAATAGGGAACCTATACCTAATGGTGATCCTATTTATTGCCCTAGAATTAGTACAAAGTCTCCACTTACCTCCTTTCTTGGTTGCTAAAACCACTGGCACTGCACATGGGCTGATTCTCTTTTGAATCAATCCTTGATCCAATAATTTTTGCACTTGCCTAGCTACCTCTAGGTTCTTGTAAGTTTCATGCTGCTTTGTTAGAAATGATGCCCGTGCATGAATTCAATTTGATGACTTATGGCTCTCTTTGGTGGTAGAGTTGCAGTGTACCATCACTAACTATGCTCTTGTACTTATCAAGTAACCTTGACCGCTTCAAGATCAGTTTTTCACTTTGTCTTTAGGTTGTAAGACAACCACATATCCTTCATTCCCTTTGTGTAGGTCCTTAAGGAACTCCTTACCACTACTCAACATGATGTTAGGTGTCTTGGACCGTCCTTCATCTTCTTCTGACAGTGACTGTAGCTTGAAGGTTCTTCCATCCTTTTTGAATGAAATGGTATTCTCCTTCCCATCATACATAATACTTATGTCATACCGCCATGGTCCGCCTAGTAGTATATGGCATGCATCCATGTGTAATACATCAAAAACTAACTTATCTTTATATCCTCCAATTGAAAATTCCACCTTTACTTTCCCATTAACTAAAATAGTCTGCCCTTTATTCAGCCATGTGACCTTGTAGGGGTTATTGTGAGGTACCTTCTCCAGTTTTAGTTTAGTTACTACCTCCTCTAAGATTATATTATCTATTGAACCTGAGTCTACTATGACCTTGCATACTTTTCCAAGTATCTTGCACCTCACTCTAAATAGAGCTCTCCTCTGTTTTGGTTCCTCTTTAACTAGTTGTCTGATCAAAACTCTGTTAAAAATTAGATTCTCTCCTACATCAGATTCTATATGACTGATCTCAAATGCTTTGGGACTCATGGTGTCCTCTTGTGCATAAGCCACTCTCTTTTCATTGCTTGATGAGGAAGCTTTCTCCGGGAACCTATAAGCAGGATGGCCTATTTGGTTACAATGATAACACTTCATGTTTGCAAAATAGGAATTGCTCCTTCCTACCCCTCTTCCTCTATTTGAACCTCCTTGAGGTCCTCTTCCCCTGTTGTATCCTCCTCTTGAAAATGTTTCACCTCCATGCTCAGTGAGCTTTGCTTCTCCTTGATTTCTTTGGTCACTACCTCTTCCTTGGTAACCACCACACTGTCCTCTTTGATCTCTTTGATCTTTGCCTTTACCTCTACCCTTAGAAGTCTAATCTTGCTTCCTTTTGTTCCTTTCCTCAATCTTGATAGCCAACTGATAACATTGGTGTAATGTCTTGGGACTTAGTAGAGCCATCTCCTCTTGGATATTCCACTTCAAACCATTAAGGTACCTAGCCACCTTGAGACTCTCATCCTTTGTCACATTAGACCTCATACAAAGCTTTTGAAACTCTTTAGTATAAGTGTTTACATCTTGGTATTTACGCCTCATACTTTCCTCTTCTTGTGTAATTGAATCTCATAGTCATCGGCGTGTAGGTTTTACTTCACCTTGGCAACCATTCCTTTCCAATTTGATATGGGTTGTTTGCCTTCTTTTCCCTCTCTATCTAAATGAACTTCCACCTTGTCAAGGATGATCCTCTCAACCTTGATTAAGCAACCTTCACCTTCTGTGCTTCAGTGATTCCATCACATTCAAAATGATTCTCCATGCCTTCTATCCAGTCCATGACTAGATCAGCTTCCATCTTTCCACTAAAAAGTGGTATACCTTCAAGTGCTTTCCCACTCAAAGCTTTCAATTTCTTCAAGAAAGGATCCTCCTTCAAAACAGGGTCGGGTTCAGGGGTCTTATCTTCCTCTGCAACCTCTTCTTCTTTTGGTATTCTTCCCTCAAACTGTGCACTCCTCACTGCTACCTCAAGTTGGGCTATTCTTTCCCTCAATAGCCTATTGTCTTCTTCTTGTCCTTCAACCATCTTAGCTAGTTCTGCATTGGTCACCATGGTGGAAGAATCACTAGACTCAACCTTTGACATATAAGATGCTTCCCAAATCTTTAACTAGCTCTGATACCAATCTGATAGGCTGGGGTTGGATGAGGCACTCACTGCCCCATGTTCCGAGTCCTTGCTCCCAAGAACTCCTAGGTGTCTCTTCCACCTTGTCCTAGTGGTCCTGACTTAGGTTTAGATGCCACTGCTTCTATTGACCAACCCCACTATCATCATTCTTTCCTTCTACCAAGTCAACCTTGGTGCTTCGCCACATACTCTCCATTGACCCTTAATCTTCCTAAAGGTCAATTTCTCTCAACACTTAACTTGATTATTGCAGGGTGTGTAGACATTGTAATAGCTTCAAGATGATCAAAGCTAGGGTTCTTGTTCCAACACAAAGACTCAACTAACCATCGCTTTCCTGAAATCCCTTCCTATGAGTGTTTGAAAAGACTCTGGCCTAGAGAGCTGATGGAGCCTCCCCAATATTAGAGATAAAATGCAATTTTCTTCTAAACCCACCAAAGGACCTAGGTTCTTTGTTTAGAGTTTGTATTTCTCATGCCTACACCTCAAGGATTTTTAGGGTTTTAAGCCTGCACAGCCCGTGCACTGTCCACACACAAAAATGGTCAAAACCCTAGGGTTTTTTAAGCTTTCAATGTTGTTTTCAGACTGTTAAAAAGTTCTCACTCCAAATGAATTGGCAAAGCCTCCCCCTAATCACCATGCATTGCTAAGACCTCCAAAAATAATTTCTCCAAGACCTAAATTCCCTATGAGATATGAGTCGTTTTCTCCTTGCCTTCCTAGGCGGTCCCTACCTAGCTTTCGCCTAGAGAAAAGCTTTGCTAGCATTCCACGTACACAAACAAGGCTACGAGCTAGGTGCTGTCATAATAGTGGTTTACAATTCTTGAGAGGAATGGATTTTAGCTGAAATCACATATTTTTAGAAAATATAATGATTTAAGCCTTAAAAAGTTCCATTTTAAGGATTCCAATTGAAGAGGGTTTGATCAAATCACCTTAGATCAACCCCCCTTGGATAGAACATCGCTAGTTTTAAACCATACCTATAAATGCGTCTCCTTTACACCTATCAAAATGCTGATAAAAAATCACTTTTGATTTAGATTTTGGGGGATCAAATGAATTCATTTAAAATTTATTTCAAATGATTATGGTATTCCTCGGAACAAGCTATCCAATGAATACAATTTTAATATGTTTTGGTTTTGTTATGTATTTTTTTTTAAAGTTTTATTAAACATAGGTTTTTCATAGAAAATGAATTTCTTTGTTCTTCACATGTGGAAAAATAGAAGATTATTAAAAAAAAAAATTGGAAAATATGAGTGCACTAGTTATTGAAGTCCTTGATCCAACAAAAAAAATAAAATAAAATTTTGACATACACAAAAAGTCCGCGTTATCACAGGTCATGGTTTTTCTAGAATTGTAATTCATTTTAGTTTGAAACTTGATTAAGGAAAAAATATTCAATAAAAACTATCTAACCAAGTGGAAGCACTAGATATCAAGAGTTATAAATCTAAATTTGAAAGAATTAAATTTTATCCTTCATGGAAAAAAGTTATCGTTATGCGGTGTCGTCACTTTTAAATATGTTGTTTTACGAAAAAAATCAATTTTCATGGGTGATGGAAAAAGAAGTGAAATTTGATTCCAAAATTTTGAAAAAATATTTTTATAATCTACAAACAAATTTGATGAGACTCTAGTTTGCACCATCTTCAAATTCCTCCGCAGTTTAAGCGCTATAGAGTGCTGAATGTGAAAATTTAGTTAAAAATAATAATTTCAGGTTCTAGTTTGGCCAAAAATTGTAAACCACTATTATGGGATACCACTAGTATTATGCTACGTGTGTCTAGGAACTGTTTCCAAAGATCTGTACGGTTTATATGGTGGAAAAGTGCTCTAGCACCCATTTGCTAAAACAGTCTGGTTCAGACCAACAACTGGACAACAACAAACTATTTACAAAAGACACCTAAAATTGTACAAGAAGCTAATTAATTGAATACAAAATGATTGAATGCTAACTTTACTTCATCCTACAACAAAACAAAAACAAATCGAATCCATTAAGACTTGATCAAGATGCCAAAGTCTGGAATTTCTAAACAGAACGTTGTTTTCATCAGCTACACAAGTTTTCACCAAAACATTAAACCTTCCAACCCTACTCTAGGGTTGACTCATCCCTTAAATAGGCTCCCAAAATAGTTGAGCTACTTGGGTCGAGCCTTTTAGATGACCTAAAACAAAAATTATAAAACCCACTGTGTTTTCTAACCTTTGACAAGGTTGGCAACCTAGACAAGTTAGAGCTTCAAAACCCATCCATACTTTCCACCTCCCAATCCATTGATCACAACATATCAAGTTTTATTCCTACTCCACCAAATGCTAACAAAATGGTCAACATGACCTAAAAACAACACAACCAAAATATAACTTCAAACAAAACTTCAAGGGAACCTAGTATTTTCCCAGGTGCTCTTGCACCATTCTCTTTGAGCACTATAAGTTTTGCTCGTAATTTAGACACCCAATGCAAGAAATCCTCTAATTTCTCACCATATTTCATGCTAAGTGTATGAAATTTTGACTGGAGATAGAGGATGTTTGTCTTGTTCATCACCTCATATTTGGTGGATAAAGCATAGATCAAGCCATCTTTTACATTGCCCCATCCTAAACATGTGGTTGAATTTCATTGCAGATGATGATTGTAATCAACATAAAGGATTTTTCATCAGTCCTTTTTTACTTCCTCTTCTCATCAACATTAGTATGACACTTCACTACACTAGTAAGGATCCCTTATATTTCATCAAATTGGATAATTTTTTGCAACCTCATCTTCCACATGACATAGTTAAACCCTTTTAGGAGCAACATTGGTGCTGACATGATGACACCATAGAAAACAATATTCATTCCAAAAAAGATATTATTAATTTTATTTTGGCATACACATCCTTTCACAGACGAAGAGAAACTTGGAGATGAGCTCAATATGCCATTACATTGAGATGTGGATGCTTGTGTGGGTGTTGTATCTCATGTTAATCATCTACATTATATCCTTCCTCGAGCTTGGAATTAATCTTCTTTGATTGACATGACACGTCAAAAAATTACTACTTTGATTTCTTAATGAAATTCACAAATTCAAAAAACCTAGAAAGTTGTTAAATAAAAGCACAAAACCCAAAAATCATTTAAGATACCATCGATACATAATTTTTAGTTTGATGTAGTAGAGGAATTTAACTAGTTACTACCAATTTAATTTATCCTTTTTTTGGTATAATTATTTGTGCTCCATAAGGGTGTAATAGAATTTTTGTTTCATATTCTAATTGAATGCATTATCAATAGAAATTTACATCCAAAGAAAAATTTCATTGAATGGGGGGAAATATAAGACAAGCCAATTTTAAATATTGCAACACCAAAAAAGTCCCTAAGTCAGCACTAAAGGGGGATTTTAGGATTTATAGTGCATGATATAGAATAATAAAATAAATAATAAATTAACAAGTTAATGTTAATTTATTCTATGTTAGATTTTAGTTAGTTATTAGTTATGAGTTACTTGGTAGTTAATGATTTGGGTAGTTAATAAGTGATTTAGTCATGGATGGAGGGCCCAAGAAGGACTTTCCAACCATGCAACCTTGATTTCAACACAATGAAAATAACACAAGAAATGCTTAGTAAACAAGAATTATCATTGACTCAACTTACAGTCTTACATGCATCACATGCTACTACTGTGAACTGAATAAGGGCACATAAGCCTGTCATAGGGTATTGCAAGACATTATAATTGGTACACTACCTTATTACAACCAAAAAAATAGAAAAAATGAACTAACTATCAGAACTATCAAACTACAAAAATTTCCCTCTAATGGACTGTACAAAATGTTCTTTAACATGAACCTCCAGTTTCAATTATGATCTGTGTTGGCATCAAGGGATTACAAACTCCAATGCAAGATCAAATGTGTGTTTCGGTCTTAGAATGTGAGAAGATAAACCATCAGGATACAAAAATGTGTTGCATATCTCCAAGAAATTTCCCTTAAACCTAAAATGCCTTATATGATTTTCCCTCAATCTACACACATTTTAGAAATGGTCCACACAACAAGCCTGAACCACATAGCCCCATAATGCTCTAACAAAGAATTGGTAGTGAAATTCATTATGAATTGTTTTGAGTTTTTTTTTAATTTTTATGGTCTCATCTTGTATTTCCCCATAAATGTAAGTGTGAAATATAACGATTCCCAAACATCATCTGACAACTTTATCATTGATGAAAGACACTCATCTTTATCTTCATTGTTCAAAGCTTCGAATTATGTGGTTTGTGTCAATGTTCTAAGAGGATTCTTCATTCCCATATTAGTTTGTAAAGAATTTTTTAACTTAGGATCATATTTTAGTGTGTAAACCTTATTTTGTAAGTGTATTCCATTAAACTATGAAGTGTTGAGGGCACACATTTCATCTCATGAATCCATGGCCTACCCAACAAAATATTATATGAAATATCATGGAGCATGACATGGATGGGAATTCACAACACAACCTTACCAACTTTAATAGGTAAAGTTATCAAAGAAAGTGCTTTTCTTTCCATGTTATCAAAACCTTTGATTGAAAAATCACTACGTTGAATTAAAGTTTTGTCCACTCCAATTCTATCCAAAAGATTTACACTATAAATATTAATCCCTAAACCATTGTCAATAAGGATATGCCTAATCCCAACCTTGTTAATACTAGCCATTATCATCAAGGCATCATTTTTTTTTTGTGTTTCTAAAGGCCCAGGTAATTCAATTTGATGAAAGACAATATACAGATTAATTGAATTCATACCCACAATTAAGGTTTCCACATCATTTGGTTGCACACTAGGAGGATCAACTTTCTATAAAGCATTTTGAAGCATGTCATGATAAATAAGTGATTTTTTAATTAAATCCCACAAAGATATCTTAACAGTCCAGTGTTACAAAGTAACTCAACAAGATCAAATTGTTTACCACTATGCTACACAATGTTAGGTGTAGATAGGAGGTATGGTTGAGGCAATGGAATGGATGTTGGACTTTGTTTTGATTGCTTATTGTTTCTAGTGTTATATGTGCAAGATACATTATGATAACTTGGTTGTTGCGACACATGATTACTAGTAAGTTGTTTTAAAAAGGTTAGGATATGGCCATGAGGTTTAGAAGGTGCTATAATGAGAGGTGACTTAGGAGCTCCAATAATTAGAGGAATTTTAGGAGGTGCAAAATGAGTTTTAGGAGGTCCAATAATCAAAGGATATCTAATATCCAATTGTGTGTTCATAACCTCAATGAATTAGACTTCTTGTTGATGATCTTCTATCGAGGGGGATCTAATGTTACCTTAGCGTCTTCATCCATTTAATCCCTCTGAGTATCTTTTGAAATAAATATATCAATTATTTAATCCTCTTGCATGATAAGTTCTTTTCAAGTAGAAGATGTATTTGGAGGGAAACAAATAAGATTCTTGTGACGCTCAATGATTGGATCTTCTAACACCAAGATACCTTCCTCACAAGTAGGTGAGGTAACTGTGCAGAAATTTTTGCTCTTTAAGTATGTTTATTTTGGTTCTTTTTGTTCTTTCGGCCTCGATGTTTCTTATCTTTTTTGAATTTTGTATTTGCTTTTCCACATGTCGCGTTGGTGCATCTTTTTTGGAGTTCACAGGTTAATTTTGGCTAAAAGGTGGGAAATGGCACCACGTAGTGGTTGTGGAACCTTTTGAAGGGTCACCTTCCTTTTGGACCCAAAGGAGGACACATGGTCACCCTATAGGGATTTTCCACAGGCTACTCTCTTAATTTTTGAAGAATTCCCACTAGCATGCCACATTGCCCATCTTTTGTTAGGTGAGTTTCTTCACCATCAAAGAAATACCTTCACAGACGTTTCTGGGTAGTAAATAATTTAATTCCTTCGTAGCTTCAGGGATCAACCTCCTTTTCAATGATTCTATTACTAACTACAAAAGATAAGATCATATTCAATTGAGTAAATTTGCAACTTGTATCATCCTTCTAACAGGGAGATCTGCATGAAGCTCTTGTGGCATCTAGTTTCATCGCGTTGTTGCACCTATCACCATTATTAAAACAACTCTATCTTTATTATCATGATCATATCTGATTTTCGGTCAGATTTTGTGGTTGTCTTTTGATAACATCTGTTAGGGTTTCATCTTTGGCAGAGGAGAGTGCTTGGTGCTTGTATGCTTCCCTTGTCTTATAAAATGGAATTTCTAGTAGTCTCTCAATATCATCAGTAGAGGTAGTAGCAATAGTAGTATAAGGTGTAGAATATTTCTTATGAAGCTCTAACTGCTCTTTTGTAATCATTATCAAGACAACTATTTGGATTTTTATCCAACCTTTTTTTTTGTTGTTCTACAATATCAAGCAATAATAGAAGAAAATTTGTATTATATCGTGCACATGCGACCTTTTTTTAATATTTTATTTCTTATTTCATGTACTTTGAATGCTCTGTGTCTCTTTATTTCATATACAGTCTCGATAATTGATTCTCAATTACTAGCTTTTATGATCCCATAGCTTAAACTTTCAAGAATTGAACCATGTTATAATACTCTTTCATTTTTTTGTTAAAGTTATATTGGATTTCATATTATGATGTTGGGAAAAATAGTCTTGTAAGGATCTGAAACATCTTATTCAAGTTTGGGTTCCATGTTTCTATCAAACCTTAATGGGTGCTTCTTGTTATCTCCAAAATTGCACCCCTGCTAAGTTGCAGAACTTAGCACTTTGGTGTAACATTGAAACATTCCTAGGCCTGTGGGTTGCCTAAACTTGGAATGGAACTCTAGAGAAGGCTGGCTCCTAAGGTACTCACCTGAACTACTCCTTGTTGAGAAAAGGGTAAGAAAGATACATGAAAATGAACCTACTTCTAGGGTGATGCACCAAATGCATTTACCTAAAACTTGCATAGCTGATTTTACATACAATATGATCAACAAAACTCACTACAACATGCACAACTCAGTTTTGACATATTTTGCATAAGTATTTCATAGAGAGGCTTTGAAGTATATGGAAAGACTCAATAGAAAACAACAAATGACCTTCCAAGAGGCTAAAATGTTTGACTTCACAATTGAATCTTGCACAAAACTAGTAAAACATGAACTATGACCTGCACAAACATGAACTTCTACATAAAGGCAATGAGAAACTAGACTATAACCAAGGATAAACATTATCATCACATAGAAATATCGATAATATCATGTTATCAAACAATATCCAGTATTTAGAAGGAAAAAAGTTTGATTCTATTGATTGAAAGGTAAAAAAAAATATAGCTGAGTAAAAGTCTATAAAAGAGTTACAATGTTGTCTCCTACTAAAAAGAACTCCAAAAATAAGTTACAATGTATCATGAGAATGGAAAGAACTAACCTCAACAATAAAGGTTGAAGTTACTTATGCTTTCCCAAGTAGTTGCACAAAGATAGGAACTTCAATCTCCCTGGGTTGTGCACAACAATAAAGCCTATTTTGAAGCCCCTAAAAAGAATCCAAAAAGGCTCTAGAATGAAGAAAAGGTCAAGCCTTGACCTCACCCATGATTATAAAGGCACATAAAAATGCTCCTAGATGCTCTCAACTTTCTCCAAAAATAAGTCAAAATCACTCCTAGATCTTCTCCACATGTCGGTCAACCTCCTCCAACTTCCCTATATGCTTGGCACACATAAATCTTCAACTATTCCCCCTTGACTCATACTTGAAGGTAAACACATCTTTATCTATTTTGCATTTATAATATTAATTAAAGTGATTTATAAATCATCACTTAAATATAGTTTTGCATTTGAACTTTGTTGCAAAAAATAAAGAATCCTCAATTCGACCATGCTTTGGACTGGTGAAAAAATGTCACAAACTACAAACTAGGTTGGTGAGACATTTATTGGGTTTTTTTCCTTCCTGTTTCCTAATTTCTATCCAAAAATCTCAAGAACCCAGATCGTAGTTTGTGAGATATAACTGTTCCTTTGCATACGCGATTTATGATGACTTTTCACAAGAAACCTTCATGCATAAAATGTACATCATAACTAAAAGTAGTTTCAATAAGTGCATCATTCTCTATAATGTCCTTTACATCCAATGAGCAAGTTAACCACCCTACCACAATGTCTTCTTGCCATATTCCGTAAACTTCCATGATAGCTTAAGGACTCATGACTAGTTATGTGCAAAGTCACTATAAGGGATATTATTGAAGCTCATTATCATCACTTTCATGGTATTCTATCTTTTTTTTACTCAGCCATGTGACTTCACTACATCAAATCATTGTGAACAAACTTGGGACTCTTCTTGCTCATTGTTGTGATTGCTCGCAGCTACAAGGCCTTTGGTTGCAACATGATTGTAATGATGATAAAGTCTCATAGACTTGCTAGATCTACAACCTATACACTTGCATTAATTTTTTCCAAATATGCACTATGTTTTGTTCTCTGACATTAAACAAATAGATGCTTCTTAAAACATGTCACACCCTTAAAAAGGCTTCCAATCATGAATACTTTTGCTACCATGACTATCATCTTTTGACTAATGACTTGATAGTGAAAAATAATTGTTTTCTTTAATTGTTTGTTGTCCTTTGATGCAAGTAATTTGGCTATCATTGTCATGCGATGGAATGCACCGTGTATTGCCTCATGAAGTATGCTTGTTTAAATGTATCCTTCCATTTCAGGTTTCCTTTTGAATAGTCTTTATATAACAACAAGTCTTCATCTTCAAGATATTGATTGATCTTTATGCTCCAATTGAGAAACTATGTGTCATTTATGATAATGAACTACTAGCTCACTACCATGAGTGATGTGTTCTTGCTCAATTGATGACAAGTGAGAAGAATTTCACTCTTATCCCTCTTAGAAACACAAGAGGGAAACATGTTGGTCTCAACCCTTGTGGGATCCCATTTTACTCCACATGTTATAATATCAAATAAAGATAATTCAACAATAAGGATTTCACCTATACCTGCACAGTGTACAAACATGTTAGATAAAAATAGTGAAACTCAGAATATGATGGATATTGATGATAATCTTTTACTCCTCTTATCTTTGTGATACTACAAAACTATTTCAATATCCTATGAGAATGAACTATATGTTTGTTGATGCTACATATGTGGAGAATATCGATCACAAGCTCTAACAACAACTTTTCATTTCTTTATGGGCATTTTTTGGAGCAACTAGGCAACTTCTGGAGAAATCAGGCAACTTTTGTAGCAATTAGGGAAATTCCAGAGCATCTGAGCAAGAGGGAATTTTATCATGTAATCACTCAGCTTTACCTGACTGAGCTGAAAGAAAAATTAGGTAACACTTCCCACAGGGGGATTTGAATGAATGCTTTGTTCCTATTGTGGCAATGGAAATTGTACTCCCTTCTTGGATATAGTACAACCGCTTGCTTAATATGGACCTATTTTGGTACCCTTGCATTCATGACCCTTTAAATCATCATTAATAGGCCCCTAAGACCCTTTATTTCATATCTCAAGGCTTATTTCAACTAAAATCCTGACAAAATCAATAAAAGCATTAAATTTTCTAACAACCCATCATTGGCCCACACCAAAAAAGTGGGGTGGAAGTCATATGCCACCTTGGGCATATGAGCCCCCCTAGGTGCGACCCATATGCCACAAGTGGAGTATGAGTCCCATGTGGCCTATTTTTAGGGTTTGAGTAGGAAATTCAAAATTTTGGTTGATGTCATATTTTGAGATCTAATAAATGGTAAATTAGGTGGATTTCCTATATAAGCAAGCTTATAAGTCATCATTTTGAATCTAGAGAAAGCAATTCAAGATCTAAGCATTCACGAGTATTTGTACATTCTTTCACAAGAGCATTCGAGAGCAAGTAGAAAGAAAATTTGAAGTGTTGGAGTAGAATTATAGAGTTTTCATAGGTCTTCAAGCTCACTTTCATTCAAGATCTAGCATTTTCAAAGATTGATTATGGTTTCCTATGGTGAATCATTATGGATTCTAGGTTGGGGAAATGCAACTAGCCATCAATCCAAGCCTAATGACTTGTTTCCTAAGTGATTCCATCCTCCATTATCACTCTAATTTTAACCTAAGGAAAGTACATGTTTTAGTGTAGCTTATTAGGGTGATTAGAGATCTCCCAAGGTAAGTCATTCATCTCCATGTTGCATTCATGCATCTCATTCTAGCACATTAGAGTAGGGTTTCATTGCATTTCAGATTTCCTAATCTTAGATGCACTTAAGGTTAGGGTTTACATTCACATTTACATCCAAGATCCATTGTTTCTATAAAGGTTTAATTATTGAACTAGGGGTTTGATCGAGGCAAACGCCCCATAAGAATATCAACACTATATTCTATATTTCAAGTCTTTTTACAGGTTTAGACTTGGAAATCGAGACTAGAAGAAAGAGTAGAGATTGAAGAACAAATTTGGAATTTAAATTTTTGAAAAATAAAAATAGGACTAATACACCACAAGTGGTGTATGAGTCCCATTACAGGCAATTTTCCAAATTTCTAAGGATCCTTGATTAGCATTGCCAGATTTTTGTTCCTACCCAGAAACCCTAATTTCAGACTAAATTGCCCTATTTGACGTATGAGTCCCAGTCTACATTAATTTCAGTGTTTCTAACATTTCAGGACTTCATTCAAGTTGCTACAGGTTTCCAGGTGCCCCTCTTTACTTTTCCAACTTTCTATTATGTTTCACATTCATTTCTAGGTCATTTATTATAGTCCAACATATCATTAGGTTTCATATTTGATCTTTCATATCATTTATCTTTCCAAGCCCTAGCTTGGTGATGAACCCCTCTTTAGTCATTAATTAGACCCTACAACAACCTTTAGGAGCTCTCTTTCTTTCATCACATCCTTGGATTGAGATCTCTAGGATTTCCTTGAGTGAAACAAGACAGTGAAATAGGAGGAGCCCTATCTATTCAAAGATAGAAACCCTCTTCCCCTTACCAATGTTTCATTTTGGTGAATGCACATTTAGAACATCTTAATTCTGATTTGGAGTGCATCATCATCCTAGATCTCTCTTGCATTAACATTGCATTAGGGTCTACATTAGTTAATTGGCATTCTAGGGTTTCTCAATCTTGCATTAGTGAAAGTGCATATAGGTTGAATTTTTGCATCTTGAATCATCGAAATTGATCTGAAATTTTCATTTGCACTTAGTTTAGACATCATACAAACCAAAAAGCATAATTTTTACTCAAAATTTTCTAAAATCTTTGCAAAGACCCTAAACTGGGACTCATATGCCCCTCTGAGTGATTTAGTCCTAGTACAGGAGATTTTTCCTGATTTCTAGGTATTCTGTGGTTACTATTATTCAAGATTTAAACCTCTAATAAACCTTGATTGAGACTCATATGCCCCTCAGGGTGATTTAGTCCGGTTTCATATTTTAAACTACATTTTCCAACATTAAATTCTCCATTCTTGTGTTACTGCTTACTACTGTTAGTTACCTTTTTTAGTTTGCAAAGTTTATGTTCATTAGATCTAGCTTAGTTTACATTAATTTCAATTGTGGATAGAATTAGATTACTGTACTTTTCATTTTCAACACTAGTTCATATTTCAATTAGCTTATACAACATTTGGTATTCATCAGAAAACAAAGACCAAAAACACCTAAAAACTGATGAACCACTCAGAGAAAGCATAGCTATCTAAGTACGTCATCTATTTTTCCAAGTTAACCTAACCCTCAAGCCTTTTAGTAGTGATTAATTTGAAATTTTAGATGATGCCCTTGAGGATTTCATCTCACAAGATTCATCTACTAAGGCTTGTTATGACAAACCAAAAACAAGAGAAGTTAACATGATTCAACCTCAACTTATCCTTTACGCACCTTCACACAAAACTCAAACTCAAAACAAACCCATTTTCACCCTTGAACAACCTAAGAACAATTTTTTGCAGCAATTAAGTTATAATACCATTGCTCATACATATAACACTCAAAACAATCTGCAACCAAATACAACATCTTTACCTTTTCCTATCCCCGTCTTTCCTAGTGCTCCTCATTTGGTTTCGAATAGTAGAAAGGAGTATGATCTTGTTGAACAACTTAAGAATACTCCTACAAAGATATCCCTATGGGACCTAATTCAAAATTTCCCTAACTATCACACTATGCTTCTAACCACCTTGCAACAAGTAGTGGTTCCCTCTGGTACAAATCCAAATGATGTGGCAGCTCTAATACAAGGAATGAATATAGTTAATATAGACATTTCCTTTCATCAACATGAGTTACCTACTTTGGACATGAGAAAAAAAAATGATGCATTCATGACAATAGCCACCTATAATGGGTGGGGAATAAAAAGAACCCTTATTGACAATGGTTCCGCTCTTAATGTGTGTATAGCGACCCTTTTGGATAAACTAGGTGCAGATAAATCAAGAGTTCAACCTGATTCCTTATCGATTCGAGGATTTGACAATATAGGAAAGCAACTTGGTGTAATTACTTTTCCTATTACAATTGGAAAGGCTACCTTGCAAACTCTTAATCATGTCATGCCTCGTGACCTTTCATATAATCTTCTTTTAGGGCAACCTTGGATTCATGAGATGTATGTGGTTCCTTCAACTCTTCATCGTATAATGAATTATGTTTGTAACAATAAAGTATACCAAATTGAAATAGACCCTGAGCCTGAAAGTTGCTTACAAGTTGAAAAAGGAAGGACAAGTCCTCTAAACACATTAATTCCAACATCAAACATAGAACCTATGGAAGATGAAAAACAAGAGGTGGAAATAGTGTCGAAGTTATTGGAAGATGATTGGGGTTCCTTAGAGTTCACACCTTCATTTATGCGAGAATACATAATCACACAAAAAGAATATGAAAAAAAATAACAACCAATGGTGATGTCAATGCATAACTTAGAATAAAACTAACAAACATCTACCTCATCCACTATTGAAGATGACACAAGCTATACAACAAACTTTGATGAGATAGACTATCAACAACCACCAAAGCCGAAAGAAATGGAGAGACTCTATGGAAAAGGTTACAAGTTCATGAAGCAACTTGGTTATAGTGGAAAAGGATGTGGAAAGAAAGAACAAGGTATCTAAGTTCCTATAGATCCTAACACACAAGAAAAAAAAGGTGGTTTTGGATATTGTCCTTCTAAGATAATGCAAGCAATGAAAAGACCTTCGCTAAACATCAACACCATCATGTGTAAACCTAAAACAACTCTCACCTTGAAGCATCCAGAAAAGATTGATACAACTTGTGAAGCATCATGGGAATACTTCAAATATGATGAAGCCTTGAAAGAAATGCTAGGAGTTTATGAAAAACCATCTGCTCGTCATAAAAAGAAATGGTTTACATGTGCTATGATTAGTACCAAGAAAAAGACAGAGAAAAGGAAAGTAATGATATTGATAAGAACAACAAATAATACAACCCTGAATTTTCGAAACAAAATGCACTCCCTTTAGGAGATACAATTGACATACTGATGGACATTAACAATAAATAGAATAATTAAGATAAGAAAGTGCCTTGATATTAAAGATGAACAAGAAGACCAAGAAACTTTGCTTCTTAACATTCCCAAAATTTTCACTTGGAATTATTCGGATATGCTAGGAATTGATCCTAAGATTGTAACACACAACATAGTCCTCGTTGAAAACGCTAAACCCATCAAACAAAAGATACAAAAGATGAACCCTAAAATATCCTTGCTAGTTAAGGCCGAGATTGAGAAGCTCCTTGAAGCTAGTTTTATACGTCCTATAGATTATTCTCCTTGGATCTTGAACATTGTCACAGTCATGAAATTGGATAATCGTATTATGATGTGTACAGAGTTTCATGATTTGAATAAATCATCTTTAAATGATGACTTTCCCCTTTCTAATATTGACATGATAGTGGAATCAACTACGGGACATGCTTTTTTTTCATTCATGGATGGATTCTCTAGATATAATCAAATCTTTATCAATCCTCAAGATCAATACAAAATAGCATTTACCACAGCTTGAGGAACATTCTATTGGGAAATTATGCCTTTTGGATTAAAGAATGCAAGTGCAACATATCAAAGAGCTATGGTCACATTAATATTTCACAACTACATACATAAGATTTTGGAAGATTATGTTGATGATATTCTAGCCAAATCTTTAACTCAACAAGAAAATGTGAATATCCTTCGAAATATCTTAAGCAAATGCAAAAGTACAACATGAGATTGAATCCAAAAAAGTGTCTTTAGTGTAGATAGCGGAATCTTTTTAGGTTTTATCATATCTCAAAGAGGTATTGAGGTGTACATGAAGAAAATTGATGCTATAGTTAGCATGCCACCTCCTAGAAACATTTCTCAATTATGCACTTTACAGGGAAGAATTTAGGCTATCCATCATTTTGTTGCATCCCTAGCAGATCGAATGTTACCTTTCATGCATTTCCTTAAGAAAGAGGTTTAGTTTAATTGGAATGAGGATTATAAATAGGATTTTGATAGTTTGAAAGATTATCTTTCCACTCCACCTATTTTACAACCTGCTATGCAAGAAAAACCATTTATCCTTTATACAACAACATCGGCCCATGCTCTCATAGCATTGTTGGCTCAACAAGACGAATATGATAAAGAACATCTTATTTATTACATTATCCGAGCTCTAATTGATTATGAGAAAAGATACATAGTGATAGAAAAAAATATTTAGCTCTTGTGTTCACTACCAGTAAATTGATGCATTACCTATTAAATGTTGAAATACATGTGATGATGAAATCCAATCATTAAAGACATCTTTTCACTAAAACATATTTATCAATACGCTTAGCTAAGTGGGTTATGTTGTTAAAACTGAGTTTGACCTTAAGTTTATTTCACAAAAATAAATTATAGTAAAAGCCTTGACTAACCAATTAGCTGATGCTTCTTCTCCTTTAGTGTTACCTGACAATGATTCATTCCTTGATGATAATGTTTTTACAATCAAAACTAATATATGGGAGTTATATTTCAATGGATTTAAGTGCAGAACTAGCTCTAGTGCGAGAGTTATAATAACCCCACTCGTGGGAGAGCATATTCTCTTGACTTATCACTTAAACTTCCTATACACAAACATCATTGAGTATGAAGCAATACTTGTTGGACTGTACATCGCTTTAATTACGGGAGCCTGATACATTAAGATATTTGGTGATTTGCAATTAGTCATAGAACAAATAAACAGAACATATCAAGTGAAATATGACGAATTATCAAAATAGAAGGATCTCACAATGACTATGTTAGAAAATTTTTATTTGTACACCATTGAAAACATCCTGCAAAAAGATAATCGACATGCGGATGCAATGGCAAGTGTAGCTTCCCTTATATCACCACAAGACCCTTCAAAATATTTCACATTTATTGTGCATACAATTATGAAACCATTGATAGAATATAAAATGGAAGAAGTATTATCAACCACCATGGAAACCTCTAGTGAATGGTACACACCAATATATAATTATTTAAAATACAATACCTTTCCTGAGCCGACAACTAAGAACACTCATGCCCACCTTTGGAAGCTTGTGTCTCAATATATAATTCTTGTTGATGTGTTGTATCATAAATCCTTTGATGGTCTCTTAAATGTCTAAAACAATCTTAAATCCCCATCGCACTTGAACAAGCTCAAGCAGGTGCTTGTGGAGATCATTTTGGAGGAAGATCATTAGTTCAAAAGCTAATCTGCATAGGATACTATTGAACACATATGGAACAATATTTCTTTGCATATGTTAAGAAATGTTACAAATTTCAAGAACATAGCAATTTGATTCATGTTCCCACCTCCAAAATTTATGCTCAAGTTCGTATTTGGCCTTTTTGGTATGGGGTTTGGATGTTATAAAAAAAAATCTCACCACCTTTTTCCACTTGAAATACATTTATAATCACCACAACAGACTATTTCACAAAATGGGTAGAAGCTATTCCTCTTCATTCAACAATTGTCGATGTAATATGTCATTTCATATTGGAACACATTATTGCTCATTTTGGACTTCCTTCTGTGTTAGTTTCAAACAGGGACACCATTCAAGAATAATGATGTGAATAATTTCTTAGAGACATTTAACATCCAACATCATTGTTCAACACCCTACTACCCGCAATGTAATGGTCAATCCAAATCAACTAATAAGTATTTACATAAGTAAACATAAGTATTTAGCCTTGAGAAAATATTAAAGAAAATGATAAGTAAACATAATAAGGATTGGCATACACAACTAACATATGCATTATGGCCCTATTGTAAAAATGTTAGATTATCCACTGGGACTACCCCTTATAACATTTTCTATGGAACCGAGGCAATAATTCCCTTGGACTTAGATATTCCTACATTAAAAATCACTCTTCAAGGACTTATTGATGATAATACTTATAAGGAACAATGATTACATCAACTTTAAATGCTTTTCGAATAGTGCATTAACGCTCTTGAGCACCTTCAAGCTTACTCTAGAAGAAATAAACATAGTTACAATGGCAATGTTATTCTTCAGTTATTTGATAAAGGTGATTTGGTACTATGTGAGAATCAGCGTAATGTCAATGTTGCCCCAAATGAAAAAGAAAATTTCAGCACTAATTGGCTAGGACCTTACAAAATTGATGAAAGTTATGGGTCTAGAGAATACATGTTAACAAAAATGGATGATACACCTATTAAGGAACCTATTAATACCACACATTTGTGTCGATACTATGTCTAACCTTCTTGAATAGTGTGAATGATAAAGAAATAGTGTTAGAGTAAGTAGATTATATTCTATATTCTCTCACATTGCTTCATTCTTGACAAAAAATTATTTGTGTGTCTCAAATACTAAAGTAATTATTTAAATTAACTTTTATATAGTTACACTAGGTTTCATACTATTCAATTCCATCTTGTGTATATGAATTTAATGTTCTACAATTAGATCATAAGTAAATTCAATTTAGCATAACATACTTAATCATAATGTGCACATCTAAAAGAAACTAGCATAGTTTTAATTAGATCACATAAAAACATGTTAGATCATGGATACATTTATTAAACAGTCTTACAAAGATTATTTGATAAATCACATTGCCATTTAACGTTAAGCACAAAAGTATAAACAATGAGCCAAATGTAAATGATCATATATATATATATAACAAAGTTTTGAGTAAATGTCATCAATTATACAATGCTAGTGGGATCTAAATCTATCATATAAGTTTGCAGAAGTATTGGTGGAGGAACCCATTCCTTTCTCAAATCCACGGCCAACCTTCTTTTTAGGTTTTGATGGCTTTTGTGATCTAACTAGTTCATCAAGTATCTCAGAGCCACCCTTCAAATTTGGGCCTTCGTCAATCTGCTCCTTGGATTTTTCCAAATCTCTTCTCAAAGTAACTATCTCTACTTCTAGCTTCATGCATTCATGTGACTTAGATTGTAATTCAGATTTAACTACATATTTTGCTCCTCTTTCTTCTTCCACTTTAGTCTTCAAACTAATCACCATTTGATTAGATTCTTCAAGACTTTTGGTTATCTTATCAATCTCTTCTTGTGCATGAAAAATTTCTTCTTCATTCTCATTCTTCAATCTTTTAATCTCATCAAGAGAATTGATGAGTTCACCTTCTAGGTCTACTCCTTCTTCCTCATTATCAGAGGTTTCATCTTCTTCATCTTTGTTAGACCTCTCAAACTCTTCATTAGGGGTAGTTGAAAATGGGTCAATCCAATAGAAACTTTCATGTTCATCATTTGATTTTCCATCTACGTCAAATGATCCACTTTCTCTTCTTGTGTGTAGATTATTTCTACAATCCTTTTCCTTATCAAAATCATTTACTTCATTATAAAAAAATTTACAAACAAAATGATTGTGATTACCCCTATGTTTCTTGAAGCCATTTCTTGATAGTCTAAGGGAATCATATTGCTCTTCACTGGACTCTTGTGATCCAATGGTACATTTTTTTCTTCCCCATTACCTCTTGTTGCAGCTTCTCTTCTGAATGTATCTGCGGTCTTCTTATCCTCATTTAGTTTCACATTTTTAGACTCTCTTCCATATGTCTGAATCTTGGCTTGCACTAAACTCTCACCATCTTCATACATACTTTTCAACTTATTCCACACTTCATGTGCACTTTTGCAATGCATGACTTTGATAGATATGGGACTTGACAACCTATTAAGGATTGCATACATTGCCTTAGCATTATCATTATATGCCTTCTTTTTAGCCTCCATATTTAGAGGTGTAACAGGATCTATATATCCATATTCTACTAACATCCATTTATCAAGCACTATGGATACTAAATGCAACTCCATTTTGTTGCTCCACCAATATATAATCTGATCCATTGAAGAGCGAGACTTCTACTACAGATGAATCTTCCTTACTTTCCATTGTGTTCCCCTATCCAAGATCTACCTGAGCTGATTAAGCTTCTCTTAGGGAACCTAGGGCTCTAATACAAATTGTTGGAACACAATGATCTACTAACAGGGGGGTGAATCAGTAGATCTTGAAAATTTAGCTCTTAAAACCTTTTGTGCAAACTAATTTCTTTAATCCTTAATATGTAGATATTAATCATGTGATACAAAAATATGCATGCACACAAAAATATCACATAACATCGGATATACGTGGAAAAACCAATATGGGAAAAACCACAGTGACTAAGGTTGCTTGAGTCTATTGCTCAAATCCAACATCACAACCCAAATCTCTGTTACAATGATTTAGGGATACAACCCAAGGAATCATCAACTACCTAATTTAGAAGCAACCACTTCAAGGATGCAAAAACACCCTAATTTGAGCCACAACTCAATATAATGATAACAGTTTCAAATATGCATAGACTTGGTTCTGAAAAACCTATAATGCATCATTACATTCAGTACATTGTTGCACTTATTGCAACTCACACTTTGTTGCTGAAGTTGCACTCTCTTTGCACATAGAACAATCATTGTTCTATCTCGCTGCACTGCACACTCTCTTCACCATGAATGTAAACACCTAGAGGATGTTTTGTATTACAGTCTAGGACTTCAAAAAATGCATTCTCTATCTACTCTACTACTCTCTCTTTTCCTCTTCTACAGTTAATACTCTCTCTTTTCCTCTTCTACAATTAAAACATTTTTCATTTTATCTTCATGTGCTACACACTCTCCCTCTATGCAACTACTGCACACTCAGTAATACATACTTCTATTTAGCTCTCTATGCACTCGCCAACATCACACACACAATAGATACAACTTCTTAGAGAATTCTAAGATTGTCTTCCTTTTTCCTTAACTTCATTGATCTACAATCTCAAGTCCTCAAGATTCTCACCACCATTCAGATCTCCTCAAATCTTCTACTAGGGTTTCCTTCACTTGAAAACTTCACCAGCAAGCTACCTTTTCCTCAATCCACACACCACTATCTAGCTCATCATAAATTCATCTGATATGGTCTATCAAATATATTCATTATCACTCTACCTCAGCATCGAGCCGATTCCATATTTAATTCGGTTACAGAGAAATTTCCTGAATTAGCTCTCTATCGACCCTAGAATCTGATACACATTAATTGTATTCTCTTTCCAATATGTTCAGATTCAATCTAGATCACTTCTCCAATCTATTCCACTGCCTTGAAGATCAAATCTTCATTTAATTGGTCTCTTGGTGTAGCTAGACCAATTAGCTCCTTCCTTTGTGTCAGTTACCAAATGAAACCCCTGTTCACAAAGAACAGACTGTTGTAGATCTTCAAGTTTGAATAATGGTTGTTGATCTTCTCTCTCATTCCAAGATCCTCTGTTCATCTCGACACCTTTAAATCACCACCATTCGATTAGATTCAGTTTGAATATCACCATTGATCCTCATATCATTCTAGTCTCTTATCATCGTCTGATCTTTACTGCTTGACCTCCACTGTCGATCTATCATATTGCTCTGTCTTTGAGACACTTTACCAACTCTCTCTAAAACAAGCAGGTCACACCAATATGCTTGCAATGTTATTTGATTGGTCCCACAACCTACATTTCATCCATGTCATCACCACCTAATTCACAATAGTGATGTGAATTAGCACACCGAGAAATCATTCTTCGCCACCTATCAGTCCTTCATCACAAATAGGTCCCACTAACTTCTCACCTTATCGCTCTGTTGGAGGGACATATTTTAGACCCCACTAATACATCAAAGTCACATCGATAAGATATCCATTGGGCTATTGAAGAGACACTAACTCAACTCTCATCAATATGGTGTTGTCATGTCGATACCCTTCCTGTTGCAGACAAGTGGTTCCCATGCCATCGTGAGACTACATGCCACCATCCACTTTTTCTTTCTGCCATGTGTCATCCTTTTATTCATTTTCTTACTATAACATGGATGGACATCATCCTCACCATACTAGGTCTCACTTCCACATCCATCTTATTGGGTCCCACAATTGGCATCATACTCACATCGCTTTGTCGAAGAGAACTTCTTCAAGGTCATGGAAATATGCCAATGTCTCACCGATGAAAGAGTCATCAGTTTGTTGGGGAGACATCCTTCAATGTCCTACCTATGACCTTTAGTCACACTAATGAAAACCCTTGATGACATCACTTTTCCACCTCATCACCATGTCACTGCATTATAATCCACAATGAGGATGTGGATTACAGTTCATCCAATCTTGTCATGCCATGTGTCTGCTTTGTCATCTCTGTCACCCATGTCATTATGACTGGGTCCCACTCGAGCAAAACCTCCATGTTGCCATGTTAGAGAGAAATTGACAAAGGTCTCACTGATGCCATATACTCTCATCGACACCACTTCCATACTCCTTATCACTGTGTCGAAGAGACATAGAAAAAACTCTTCTCGACACTGTATTGTCTCATTGATAAATCTCCATAGTGTTGCCATTGCTATGTTGAAGAGACAACCCATTCTCTCGTCAACCACACACTTTCACATTGAAAAAGTTCTTCTTACTCCTTATCACTCCATTGGTAAGTCACTAAATGTCTGAACTTCAGAAACTCTAGTCGGAGGTTGTGAACTTTTGCAAACCCGTGACATGCCGACATATAACTATTTCTTCACACCTTCAAGACATTGCCAACCTAGGTGATGGGATCAGTCACCAACATGATGAAGTCGCTAGGTCGGAGGGTTTCAAAACCTAAGAACCCCATGACATAGGTTAGGAAAACTTGGAATCCCAGGACTAAGATCTCCTTTACCATATTTTTCCTTTTATTGCTCCATCGAAGAGACATAGTCCAAACTCCTGTCGACATTGAGTAGTCTCGCCGATCTGCTAGAGATGTATAACCTTGAAGCACTAGGAAGAGGGGCCAGTTGCCTCCATGGGAAGAATGACATAAGTTGTAACTTATGTGACTGGTTACCTTCTATTGATAGTTAATCCTAAAATAGAAGAACATATTAAAGATTCCATGACTGTAAACAACCTAGGGCTTAATTGATAAACCCTAAATCATTTGAAGTTGAATATAATTCATTTCTGGGAGTATCCTTCACTTTCTAGACCTATAGAGCACATCACTGGAATGCTCAAAAAAAATAGTTTGAATTTTCCATCTAATTACCCATTAGATCCACTACTCTCACATTCATGCTTTGTCATCATTCCTATAATCTCCTTTGCATGATTTGCACTTTTGACATTAATGATAGCTATATGCACTTCTACATAGGCTCAACACACTTCTCCTATGACCCCCTGTAGACATCAATGACAACATATTCCAACAATCTCCCCCTTTGTCATTGATGGAAAAACTTAAATGCTCAATGATACTGATTAATCAATTCAACATTTTTTCCAGTATCATCATTAATTTCTACTTCTATTGCAGCTTCCTTCAATGCTCCTCTTTGAGAATTTACATGACTTTCTCTTTCTTTCTCAGATACTTGAGAATTTTTATACTTTATCCCCCTTTGACATCAATGGAAAAGGGATCACTTCTCCTGAAAGTATTCTCCTCCTTTGACAAGCAGTGCAAAGGGTCTAGCTATTCTCTAATATCCTCCTTGGAAATTCCTTCTCCTTTGCTCATCCTTATGAGCATCTTCACAGGAATTGTATCTCTTATGCTCTACTTTGAGCATTGCTCACTTCTCCCTCATGCTCAATTATCTTGAGAACTTGCTCATCATTTCTCCTCTTCATTATCTCAAGTCACCATATTGTTGCAGCCTTCACTTATTCTTAGCAATGGCAAAGGGACTTAGCTAACCCTTTGACTGATACCAATTGAAAACAATTTTTTCTCTTATTCCAATCATTGCATTTAGCCTTTTTATTGCAATTGATGGAAAAACCATATGCTTCAATTGCTCTGTACCAATTAAAAAAGTATCTGATGCCAATTGAAGTGCCATTACATACTCAGTGCCAATCAAGTTTGATATCAATTATAGATATTATGATTCATGATTTGGACCAATTGATATCATATACTTGACACCAATTGATGATATCATGCCCTGATATTGATTATCATTTTGATACCAATTGTGAATGTGTTTACTTTATGCTATGTACCAATTTATATCTAGGACTGCACTGTATCAAGTATAACACTGATTTAATACCAATAGCAACTCCCTCTTAGAGCTTGCTCCATACTCTTCTACTGGCCTACACACACATTTGCTTTATTCTAGGTTTTACATTTCATTTGTACCAACTAATCTAATCATACAATTGATCTGCTAACTAAAGCAAATCCCCTTGAGATCATGCAACATTTTATTCTTATCAAACTCTAGCATTTGCTTCCTTTTGGGCTCTGTACCAACTAGACTATTCTAAACAAATTTACAATGGTCCGATACCAATTTTAAAAACAATATCTACAAAACAGCTCCCCCTAAGATATATATCTTCTCCTTGTAGTCAAGGAGAATTTCTCTCAATAGAGCATTTACACCACTTTTCCTTCAATATCTAATATCAAATGTTGATATCAATTTCTACCTCTGGCTATCCACTCCTTTGCTGATGTTCTTACCCTCTGATGAGCATTTCAAAGAGAAATAATGTGACCATAAATTTGCAACCATCAAGTCATTAATTATTTGTAAAACATGTTTTACCTAACTTGATCTCTCTCTTCATTTCCAGGGATGGATGAAATATCAATTTAGCCCCCCCTAGACTCATGCCCCATCACTACAAATTAGTGATGTAAAGTAGAAGCATCCTCATGGAGCACTACCTTCCAATATTTCTCTCTCCAAACCATCTTGTGCACCTCCTTTGATACAACAACCCACTTTTCAACATGTAAACCATTGTTAACTTTAGGAGACATATTCTTCTGCTTGCTATATGCATTTGATCTTTCATAATGTGTAGGTGGTCTTCAACAATCTAATTTTCAGTAGTTAGTTGTGTGACCAAAGTTGTCACACTTGTATCATACTACATACATATTTCATACAGGAGCAAATGAGTTTCTATTTACATATTTAGTGCTCCTTCTAAGTGCAACTCTACATTTTCTAGCCCTATGGCCAAACTGATTGTAGGTATAAGAGTAACCATTAAAACATGGGGAGTACTTGGTCATAGCATTCCTCTAAATAGGATGAGGTCTTCTTTGGTTTGTATTTTTCATTCATCTCCTAGTAAATCTTTTTGTACCAGACCCCTTTGTGTATTGATTTTTCTTTAGGTTTCTAGGAACTAGTTTCTCCATATTTTTATCTACTGTGGGATCCTTCAACTTGGCAGTAGTATCCTTATCTAGTTTCTTCATCTCGGCAGTGGTAGGCTTCTTTTCTTCTTTTTCTTTCTTCACTCTAGTAGTGCCTTTTTATGATCTTCCATTTCTAGAGGTACCTTCTTTGGAGCAACTTATGTAGGCTTCCTCTTTCTTTATGTAGCTATTTTCTTCTGCTCTAAATCTATCATATAAGTTTCTATAAGTACTGGTGGAGGAACTCATTCCTTTATCAAATCCAAGGCCAACCTTCTCTTTAGGTTTTGATGGGTTTTGTGATCTAACTAGTTCATCAAGTATCTTAGAGCCTCCCTTCAACTTTAGGCCTTTGTTAATCTACTCCTTGGCTTTCTCCAAATCTCTTCTCAAAGTAACTATCTCTACTCCTAGCTTCATGCATTCATGTGACCCAGACTGTAATTCAAATTTAACTACATCTTTTTCTCCTCTTTCTTCTTCCACTTCATTCTTCACGTTGATCACCATTTGATTAGATTCTTCAAGAATTTTGGTCAGCTTATAAATCTCTTCTTGTACATGAAACCTTTTTTTTTCATTCTCCTTCTTCAATCTTTTCATCTCATCAATAGCATTGATGAGTTCACCTTCTAGGTCCACTCCTTCCTCATTATCCAAGGTTTCATCCTCTTCATTTTTATCAGACCTCTCAAACTCTTCATCAGAGGTAGTTGGAATCGGGTCAATCCCATTGAAACTTTTATGTTCATCATTTGATCTGCCATCTACATAAAATGACCCACTTTCTCTTCTTGTGTGCAAATTATGTCTACTGTCCTTATCCTTATTAGAATCACTTACTTCATCATAAAAACATATAGAAAAAAAAATGATTATGATTACCTCTATGTTTCCTAAAGCCATTTCTTGATCTTCTGAGGCAATTAGCTTGCTCTTCACTGGACTCTTGTGATATAGAGGTAGATGTTTCTTCCCCATTAACACTTGTTGCAACTTCTCTTTTGAATGTATCTATAGACAATTAAAAATTTCCTAAGCCTACAAGTGTCATTTTTCTTCATCCTCTTCCTTCGATAAATGAATAATTTTAGTTATTCAATTATGTTTGATCATATTCCTCTATTAATTAAATAATTTTTAATAATTATTTAATTAATTCACTTTCTAATCTTTATTCTATCCTGATCGATTAAATAAACTAATTGCGTCACTAATTTCTCCCTCTTCTTCAATAGTTAAATAAATTATTATTTATTTAATTCTTTTGTCACCTTTCATCTATAGTTAAATAATTACCATTGATTATTTATCTATTCATGGCCCTCTAATTCTTCCATAGTTAAATAATTATTAAAATTATTTAACTATCCCATGCCACCTCCCCTATTAAATAATTAATCTAAATTAATTATTTAATGTCTAATTTTCATCTCTAAATGTTCCTCTTTTCATTTTCTACAAATAAATAATTTGAATAAATAATTTATTTTCCACTTGTCCATTTCATCCACTCTCTCCATTTTTCAATAAATAATTTAAAATATATTATTTATGCACCTCCACTTGGTCAAAGATGCTTTGTCATAATCCCCTGTCATAACATTCATTTTTTTCACAGCTTGCATGTCTTGCATGTCTGTCATAGCTGTCAGGCGTCATAGCCGTCGGTGTCATAGTTTCCATGCATGGCATATTTTTGGTGCATCAATTATGGACCATTGATCTTGACATATTTTCTGAGACTTAATCTCAACCATCCATTTCGTAACATTCCTTTCATGCATTCCCATCCATTGATCTTGGAATCCCTCTAGAGGATTAATTTTAGCCATCCATTTGAAGGGTTGTTTATAAAAGCAACCTTCCTTCTCTATTTTCAGCTTAACAACTATTCTTCTCCAACTTTCTACTTACAATTTGCAGGTATTTGCACAAGTTAGACTACAAATCTAAGGGAATATTTCCAAAAGGAGAAATAGGAGAGCAAGAGAAGTGATTCAAGTTCAAGCATGGGGAGTATTTTGATTTGATGTGTTAGTTTCCTTATGTTTTCATTGTTTTCTCTTGTTTGGATGTGGTTTAATAGCTTAGAAGTGTTGGCTATCACTTTGTCTATGCTATTTTATTTCTAACCCCATCTCACATTGGTGAACCCGATGTGAATCTTACAATTTTGTAGAGAAATTGGTTTGTTTTCTTGTTTGTTTTTTCTATTTTGCAAGTTACAGCCAAGAATTCATACGAAATCTCCTCATCTTCTTTTAAGCACAGAAAAATGAGCACATGGAATTTTTAAAAATGATTATCTGAGTTTTGTAGCCCTTGTTCTTAGCTTTCTGTAACTTCAAATGGTTTAAAATTTCGTTAAGATTTGAGAAAGTTATGGTTGTTTTAGTATTTGTTGTTTTTTAATCTAGCTTTTAAAACCCACGTTTTCTTTTTCCTATAACATTTTTTTGTGCAGAATCTTGGAAAAATACTTTCTAGATTTTGAAGGTTTGGTTTTCAACTTTCCATGGATTCAAACGATTTAAAATTTCATTAAGTTTTGAGAAAGTTATCATTGTTTTAATTTGCTGTTGTCATTAAACTTTTTTTTTGAGTTACTAATCTCTTGTTTTCAGCATGTGGCACAGCTTGGAGGGAGTCTAAAAAATTGTTTCTATAGAAACAAAAATCGATCTTTTTCATTTCTTTAGGCATAATCAATTTTGTTTGCTTTCAACAACAACAAATTGCATTTACACTCATGAGGATAAAATGAGCCACAATTTGCATGTCACTCATTTGGTCTTAAAATGAACAAAAAATTGCATATTTCATTCATGGGGGTTAAAATGAACAACAAATATGCATGAATCACTCATTGGGCCTAAAATTTACAATTACAACTTGCATTTTCATGTCATTGGGCTAAAATGAACACACGCATGCACTGAAACTCATATGGTTAAAATGAACTTGCATTCTCACGACATGAGTTTAAAATGAACTTTGTTTTTCATATTTCAAGTTAAACTTTTAAAGGGAACAAAGTGTCTTGTGTGTCCTCCTCACATTATCATGATTTGGTAATTAAAATTTACAAGTGTCTTCAAATTTTGTCACCTTGATGCAATAATCGAAGTATCCTCTCCCCTTGCGCATTCATGCGATCCTGGGTGTAAGAGAAATGGTTATTGCCTCTAGAACTTGGGCCTATTTTGGTAGGAAAAAGTACTCACCCCAGGACAACTCAGACCAGTAGAACCCTGAACCTGAGGGACTTCCAGCTGGTATATAAAAGTGGATTCTTGGGGAAAGCCCAAGAATCACGTGTATGGTTCTAACGAGATGGATCTGAAAGGGGACTCTCGCCGCATGGATCATGCCCTATGAACGAAATTCCCTTACTAAACACCTATTGTTTTAGATACCAACCATTTTTCAGTTGTTGCTTGGTATAGTGCAGGGTACAATATCATGCCCGAAGACACTCACTACTAATCCCCTTGAGTAGAGATAGCAATTCTTGGGAAGTGACTACCCAAGAATCTGAAGTTGGTGTGCCAGAATGACGTTAATGAGCCGTGGAGGGGAGCCAGTTCCACCAAAGTTCTAAGCTATCCGCTCTTGAGAAGGAAAGGTGTTTAACACCAATCCGGGGTATATCGGTGGGCTATATCAAGTATACAAACCCTTGTCCTATTAGCCTATTAGGATTGTGCTTGTCTCATGTGCGTTTGCATACACCAAAACATTGTGCTTGTCAAGTGCTTGCTATATTTTCAAACATTGTTCACCACGTTTACACTTTTGGACAAAACATTCAACCTTTGATAGATCATATTTGCTCTCAATAGATCCGAAAACTCAATTTTAACAAACTGTGATGCAATTGTTATAATGCATCCACTGAATTGAAACACATTTGCAAATTTTTGAGACGCAATCGCTCTTTTAAACCACATTTTCCACTCAAAACACCGCATCTTCATGCGTCGCAATGCATCTAAACTTTTAAGAACTGCATTTTCCATATGCTGTCACATTTGTTAATTCTAGAACCGCATTCACTTAAACTGAAACGCATCCACCATAATGTGATGCATTTCCCTTATAGAAACAAAACCCTAATGCAAACCAAAATCTAATTCTAAACATTGTCAGCCTACTGTCAAACAATTCTTCCAAGAGGTCTCTATCAAAAACCAACTTTCAAATTGCTCAAAATCTTCATTTTTTTCCCATTAGTTTGCATTTTTGATCATAGGCTTAATCTTTCAAATTTTACTTTTATCCATTAGGTTCATAATCATCATTTTAGCATTATCTTGACCTTAGGTTTTCATTTTTGCATACTTTGGATTAGGCCAACCTTATCACAATTTGCAAATTCATTGCTTTCGAAACTAGGTTATCTTGGACTTCGTCATTCACTTCTATCTTCAATCATTGTCACTTTTTGTGAGGCATTCCAACTCAACAGTCTAGCTAGGAAAACTCACTAGTCCTTTTAACTTTTTCACCTTGTCATTTTCAATAAGTCCTTTGGTAACTAAAATCAAACACAAAGATTAAGCTTAGAGTGCTTAGGTACCCCTTTCTCCAAATTGCATTCTAGTTTATATCTTGCATACTTTATTCCCAAAAAATACAAAAACATTATTCATCTTAGTTGTTATTTTGAACCTAGACTTTGCATTAGTTTCATCTTTAGTCGACATAATCATCTTAGTCCTTATTTTGCACCTTGTCATCATTGTCATCCTAGTTGTAATCATCATTTTCGCTTTTCGATATTACGCATTTCCTTAGGTACACATTATCATCTTGTTGCATTGTCATCCATTATCACAGAAAAAGACAAAAACATAGACTAGTGTCATACTTGCATTGTCATCATCTTCATTTGAGCAATCTCTTTGATGGTGGAAACAAGACTTCAAAGAAAAAAAAGACAAATGGCAGACTTTGGACAAGACTTTGACAACAACACCAACATCAACACCAATTCCAATGACTGGATCTTTGATGACCCATTTGGCAATTTGAATGCACAATCTTCCATGAACATGTCAACTTCTTTTCAAAATCTACTTTTTGAACAATTCATACAAAGAGACCAAAATGGACAAGTCTATGCTGAAAAATTAGAGGCAACAGCCCAAAATCTTGAAGTCGCTTCGTTTGTTGAAGACTTGGACTTGAACGATCCTGAACGATGCCTCGCTATGTTCTTAGACCAAGGTGCAAGATTACCAAAAGGCTTTGATATTAATACCATACGACCTGCCTCTCCTAATAATACGAGACAAAACACAACATACCAACATGACAAGAACAATACCTCAACCAATAACATTGTCGTTACTGTGCAAGTTGTCACTACCACTATTAATGCAACATCTAGTGGCACCATAAATCAAAACACCTCCTCTTCAACCAATACGATGTCTATGTGAGGAACATCTACTATGACTGTGCCTACAATTTCCACATCTTCTTCACAAAAAATAGGAGCTACCTTTTCACAGACCATGCCTACAACATCCACATCATCTTCACAAATGATAGGAGCCACCTTTGTGCCTACATCAGTAGGCACCACTTCCTCAAATCCTATGTTCGGCTTTTCATCTATGACAATGGGGGCATCTTCATCACATCCTTACGGTGGAACCTCATCTAATCCCTTTGGATGAAACTCATGACACATTTTCATTCAAGGCCCTCAGTACAACTTTAACACATCATCGCAAATGAACATCCCACATGGACAAGGGCACAATACGCATATACCACATGGACACTCCCAAGGAAAAAACACCAACATGCTACATGGACAATTCTTTCAACAAGGACAAGGAACTCAAATGTGAAACTTTGGAAATCAAATGAGTTAGGGATTTTAGATACCTCAAATAAAAAAAAATATGGTTGGGTCACATATTCCCACATACTCATCCTAGATTCATACTCAACAAAAAATTCCCACTCACAACTGGCAATATCAGTAGACACCTAATAAAAATGTACTATGCTTTCAAGCGACAAATGATCCCATCGTACACACCTTGCTAGCAAGAGTGGATGACCTTCAAAAATAGATGGAAAATATGAAAACCTATGACAAGAAGACACAAATTCCATATGACTTATGTCTATATCCTTTTGATACAATGTTGTACATGCCACCATTTCCACATGGTTATTTAGCTTCAAACTTCAAAAAATACAAGGGTAAAACAAATCCACTTGACCACATCAAAAATTTCGTAACAATTTGTGTGGATATTGCTCATGAGAACACATATCTAATGTGACTATTTCCTAAAAGCCTCGTAGGACCAGCCCTAGAATGGTTCTATACACTGCAACCTGGAATACAATCATGGAAAGAACTTGCTGAAAAATTCATGAAAAATTGCACATACAACATTGACATAGACACCTCCATTACCAACTTATGCCATCTCACACAAGAAGATTCAGGTGAAACCTTTTTACCATTCTTTCAAAAATGGAGGGGCCTAGCGAGTCGCTGTATATAGACATACCTGAAAAGGAAAAAGTTGACATGTTCATACAAACGTTATTAGGCCCACTGAAAAATGGCTTGCGTGTTCATTGTTGCACAACTTTTGCGGACCTAGTTGAATGAGGTGTCCAAGTTGAACAAGCCCTCATAGCCGAAGGAAGACTAAAATACGGTCCTAAAAGCACAAATGCAAACCCTCCTACTGACAAAACCAAATTCGGGTTAAGAAAAAACACATTACCAATGATGGTGTAGTCGATGCTAAGGTTGTCAATGCTATGGGTCCAATGATTACCCTAAAAGGGACACAACCAAAAAAAACACAGATGATGACAGAAACCTATGCTGCTACTGTTTTCCAGAAAAATCACAATAACCAAGGCAATCAAAACAATCAAATTCAAGGGCAGCCTAGACAACCAAGACAATTCCCTAGAGGTCGCACATACACCCCTTTGGGTGAACCTATTGAAGAAGTCCTCAAGAAATTCCTTCAGAATGGTGTCATCGCACTTCAGGACCCCAAACCATACGACCCTGGGCAGTTTAAACGATCTTGGTGGGATGATAATGCATTTTGCGACTATCACCAAATAAAAGGACACAAAACTTCTTCTAAACAATTGAAAAATCTGGTACATGACCTTATTGAAAAGTGCATCATTGAAATTGGCTGACCACAGTTTGCTTCTAATGCAGATCATACAATAGCCAAAAACCCATTGCAGGATCATGGTTCTAAAAACCCTTCTATATCAAATACAAATAATCGAGCCAACCATGCCCGTATTGGATATGACTATTCTTGGGGGCATATCGTACATCACATTAGAACAACTGATGAACATGTCTGCATGGTCACCGTTAGAAAGGCCCCTGAATGCAATGTCACCACTTGCGGTAGAAAGGTCACCATAGTCAGCCCTCCTCCCCCTAGACAACCAAAGGTAACAATAGCTAGCCCATCCACTTTGTAGTCACAATCACGTCCACAAAGCAAGCAATCCCAACCTAAAGGAAACTTTAATCTTATTGACTAGCTTGGAAAAACATCGACACAAATCTCTATCCTTGAGTTGTTACGCATCTCGCCTACCCATAAGGCTATCCTAGATAAAAAAATTGCAAGAATCCTCTATGCCCCAAGATATTGATGTCAGCCAATTCAAAGCCATGGTAGGATATCTCATGACTCCGCACCATATTACCTTTTCTGACCAAGACTATTTGTCATCCAAATCCAACCATAATGATGCCCTTCATATCGAAGTCCTTGTTCATTAACATAAGGTTAGACAAGTCTTAGTAGATGGCAAAGCAGGACTGAATATATGTTCTTTAAAAGTGGTCAAGGCACTAGGCTTTTCTGATGCTTGCGTAGATTCCAAAAGACGCATTGTTATCAAGGCATATGATGATGAAGAACATTCCTCTCAGGGCGTAATTACACTCCCAATTTGAATCGGGCTAGTCATTGTTGACACCACTTGTCAAGTTCTGGATTTGGACCTACCATACAACATTTTGCTTGGTTGACCTTGGATCCACTCACTGAAATCCATCCCTTCCATGTATCACCAATGCTTGAAATTTTCTTTTGAAGGTACCAAAATTACTATATATAGAGACCTCGATCCATTCCAATATTGTACCAACTTACGAGGTGTCTCGGAATGTCAAGTGCCTATCAACCGTGAAGCCTCGACATCTTTGTCTTCCAAATTCATTGACCCATCAACACTCGTGAAGCCTTCCACATCCACATCCATCGTCACATCATCTCACTACATTGATCCATCTTCATTGACCAAGTCATACACTCCATTTACTGCACCATCAAACCCCAAGATCCAAATTCATGACATGGGATGTGGAGAATATTGTATGGATAATTTACTAGAAAATGACAATGCTAATGCCACTGATAGAGATCAAAATTCCAACGTTGATGTCAAGATAGTTACAGAAGGAACACAAAAGGATGGTCGTGCTTGGATTGAAACCTTTCAGGACCCTGATGACACATCGGCCTTTGCCATATCTACTTCCTCTCAAGCTTTTCATATCTATTCTAACCCCTTGTTTGACCAAGAAATTTACAATAACCCACTCTTTGAGCATGACCCCATTGAGGATATCCAATCATCATCCTTCCATCCCACCTACCCTAGTCTAGGATATGAATCTCCTATTGTCATCTCTACTAAGTCATCTTGCCAAGTCATTAAGGATGTGCAAGCCTCCTTTGATGTTAACAGTACAAAAAAGGATAGTCCAAAAGATTCCATTAATGGCATCGCCACTCCCATTCATCCACTAAACATTCCTTTCACTTCACCTACTTCCCTCATTTCAAACATGTCCACTCGCATCATAGACATGGATCAACAAATTATAGCTCAAGAAAAGAATAAAGGAAAATATCCAATGAACGAGATATCTTTAAAAGGAGATCAAAAATCAAAAGAAAGAAAAGAAGATCAAGACAAGTCCCATAGCCAAAATGAAAAGCTATTGGACAAAACAGAAATAAAATTTAAAAGTGAAAATGAGAAAAAGTCAATCTCAAAGTATGCCTCTCCATCAAAAATCACTGGGGGCATCTATCAAGGCAAAAAGTCAAACAAATCACTTGTTGATCCAAGGTCTCTATCCATGTCACTCTCACTCATACCATATACTCTATTCCATCCATCCATGTTCACATATCCATCATATCCCTCCATTGGTGATGCATTTCAATGTATCTTTGATGACAACTCCTTGTGCTCTAGCTCATTGGTTGGCCAAGCTCCTTTTTGGTTGAGGCCTAATGGCCCACATAGTGTGCACATTAGAGATCCTACCATAGCCTCTTTCATTCATCACATCTATCATCCTTCATATCTGCCACTTGTACTCCTCATCTTAATCAGGTCCTTTCATCTAGCACAGTCATCCACACAAGATCGGGGCATCATCAAGGCAGTCCATGGATCTGGCATTTATCAATTTTATACCTAGCTTCAAAGAGCTAGGGAAAAAGTCTTGAAAAAATACAAAAAACATTGAAAAATACAAAAAGCGTCACCTTGATGAAAACTTGACAAACAGGTGTCCTGGAGACATCATTTTTATTTTTTTTAAATGACAAAAATAAAGAGAAATAATTTATCCAATAGTGAAACACGGTAAACGGCGCTTTGGATGGGTACCATGGAAACGCGCACGGAAAATGGGCTCCATGTGTAGTCAGTCATTGTTGTGCCATCTACTGTCACTCTATCTACCTTTGTCCCTAATAAACATACTCTTTTCCAACATTCATTATAACACTTCACCCCGACATCATGACATTTCCGTCCATGGCTGACAATGGTTGAAATCAAGTCTTGCATACTATCCACTGTCCATGCTAGTTATGCCTTTTCTTTACATTCCATTTTCTGGCTCATTCTCAACTTGACTGGGGAAGATTTTTATGTGAGAATTTGTAGTGGGTACCCTATATGATCCTAAAAAAATCAAAAATGTCCTTAAAAGACCTAAAAATAGAAAATGTCTTGAAAAAAGACCTAAAATTAGAAAATGTCTTGAAGCCAGCCTAAAAAATTGAAAATGTCCTAAAAAAAACCTAAAAATCGAAAAACATCTTGAAAACACAAAAATTCCAAAAAATAGAGTCATGTCAGTCAACATAGTCACGTCAATTCAAGTCTTGATTAGTCTTTGTCATTGTCGAACTACATTGTCTTTGCACACTTGCTACATAGGCAAGGCTCATCTTCGAGCCCCTGAGACATTAGGTCAGTCCTAGTAGGTTTTTCAAAATAATTCATGACTCAATCTTTGGTCAACAAGACAAAGTCATTGGTCATGTTGAACTACGAGGTCTCTAAGTGTATGACATAGGCAAGGCCATCTGTCGATGAGCCCTCGAGGCCACACTAGGTCAGTCCATTAGGGTTCATTGCACAATTTTCTCACACACATGAAATAGTCTTTAAATTTATTTTGATCTTAGTCAAAATTCGACCGAACAATCTACCCAAGTGAACTTCTACAATCTTTCAATCAAGGACGACAATCATCTTGGCATATCAAAATCGGTCAAACTCAATCAAACTTAGTTAAACTATTCAAATCTTGCTTACTCTACAGATGTGTCCTTCTAAAGGGTAGCCCATCATTTAATCATGCCCTACAATGTGTCCTTCTTAGGAATTGTCACAGTCATCTGGGATTTTGAGGATTCTTGCGACATTTGAGATACATTCCTCTTGATATCGGCATCATTTAGGATGTGTCCTTGAATTCGACAATCTTGACATCGACATCATTTGGGATGTGTCCTTCCCAAACTTGACATCAATTCAACATCTTGACACCAACACTGTTCAGGATGTGTCCTTCCTGAACTTGACATCAATTCGACATCTTGACATCAACCTCGTTTGGGATGTGTCCTTCCCGAATTTTGTATCCCTCTGGCATTGACGTCATTCAGAATGTGTCCTTTCTAAATTTGACATCTCAACATCATTCAAGATGTGTCCTTCCTGAACTCAACATCAATCTGGCATCTTCATATTGTCAACCCTGGCATTTTGACACAAAGACATCAGACTTTTTCCACACTTGACAAACTTGACATTCAGACACTTGGCAAGCACTTGGCATTTAATTTTATGATGCTTGTTTTGTCTTTTGGAAATCATGATGCTAGTTCCTCGAGGATGTCCTAACAACAGGATTTAGAGGAGCAATGATGTTTCATGATTTGTCTTGCCTGTCTTTACTGTTTGTGGTTGATTATGACAAAAAGACTGGGGAAATTGCTCTCTTAGTATGAGTCATGATCATCCTTGTATGTGACTGCTTGTCTCATGTGATGGTACAACCTTGCACACCTTGGTCTACGTCATATCATGGTGTTTGTTGGCCATTACAATAATTTTCCCAATGATGATAAATATAAAAATGTAAGCATGAAAGTTGGTTCCCTTATCATTTCTCATCTAGCTTTCCATCTTCATCCTCCTTTCTCTTCCATGCTAATATCCATCCCCTTCCAAGCTAACATTTCTTCTATCCTTCATCCTCTAGTCTTATCATCCATTTCAAGAGAACATTCGTGTTCTTTGAACTCACCTGTCCTCTCGAGGGAGCATACACAACCCTCCTTGTCATTCTTCTTTCACTGGGGCATATTTCATAATTAAATTTCTTTGATACAATGCGATGAATTGCATTATGTCAAAGAGGGGCAAAATGTAGACAATGAAAAATTTCCTAAGCCTGTGAGTGTCATTTTTCTTCATCCTCATCCTTCGATAATTGAATAATTTTAGTTATTCAATTATGTTTGATCATATTCCTCTGTTAATTAAATAATTTTTAATAATTATTTAATTAATTCACTTTCTAATCTTTATTATATCCTGATCGATTAAATAAACTAATTCGTCACTAATTTCTCCCTCTTCTTTAATAGTTAAATAAATTATTATTTATTTAATTATGTTGTCACCTTTCATCTATAGTTAAATAATTACCATTAATTATTTATCTATTCATGGTCCTTTAATTCTTACACATAGTTAAATAATTATTAAAATAATTTAACTTATCACCACCTCCCTATTATTAATCTAAATTAATTATATAAGGTCTAGTCACTAAACTCTCTGTTGCTCCTCTTTTAATTTTCTCCAAATAAATATTTTGAATAAATTATTTATTTTCCACTTGTCTATTTCATCCACTCTCTCCATTTTTGAATAAATAATTTAAAATAAATTAGTTATGCACCTCCACTTGGTCAAAGATCCTTTGTCATAATCCCCTATCATAACATTCATTTATGTCATAGCTTGCATGTCTTGCATGTCTTTCATAGCTGTCAGGTGTCATAGTTTTTCCATGCATGGCATATTTTTAGTGCATCAATTCTGGGCCATTGATCTTGGCATCTTTTTTGAGACTTAATCTCAACCATCCATTTCGTAACATCCCTCACATGCATTCCCATCGTGACTTTTAGGAATCCTTCTAGGATTAATCTCAGCTATCCATTTGGAAGGGTTGTCTATAAAAGCAACTTCGCTATAGGCTCAACTTCGCGCTATTCTTCTCCAACTTTCTACTTTACAATTTGGGGTATTTTCAAGTTAGACTAGAAATGGGGCATGTTACAAAAGAATAGGAGGCAGAGAAGTAGTTGAGGTTCAAGCTTGCATGGGAATGTTTGATTGATGTTTTAGTTTTCCTTATGTTTTCATTATTTTCTCTTGTTTGGATGTGGTTTAATAGCTTAGAAGTGTTGCATTTTGTCACTTTTGTCTATTATTTTGTTTCTAACCCCATCTCCACGATGCTCTGTGATCTTCTATCCTCGATTAAACTACCACATATGTCTGAATCTTGGCCTACACTAAACTCTCATCATCTCCATACATCCTTTTCAACTTATTCCACACTTCATGTGCGCTTTTTCAATGCATGACTTTGAGAAAAACCATGTGATACAGAAATATGCATGCACACAAAAACATCACATAAAACTAGATATACATGGAAAGCCCAATATGGGAAAAACCATGGTGACTAAGGTTGCTTGAGTCTACTGCTCAAATCTAGCACCACAATCCAAATCTCTATTACAATGTTTTAGGGATGCAACCCAAGGAATCATCAACTACCTACTTGAAAAGCAACCACTTCAAGGATGCAACAAGACCCTAATCTAAGCCACAACTCAGTACAATGATAACAATTTCAAATATGCATAGACTTGGTTCTGCAAAACCTATAATGCATCATTACATTTAGTACATTGTTGCACTTACTGCAACTCACACTTTGTTGTTGAAGTTGCACTCTCAACAACACATCCCTACACTACACTCTCTCTTTTCATAGAACAATCATTGTTCTATCTCACTGCACTGCATACTCTCTTCACCATGAATGCAAACACCTAGAGGATGTTCTATATTACATTCTAGGACATGACAAAATGCATTCTCTGTCTGCTATGCTACTCTCTCTTTTCCTCTTCTACACTTAGAAAATTTTCTATTTTATCTTCCTGTGCTACACACTTTCCCTCCATGCAACTACTGCACACTCAGTAATACATACTTCTATTCAGCTCTCTATCCACTCGCCGACATCACACACACAATAGATACAACTTCTTAGACAATTTTAATATTGTCTTCCTTTTTCCTTAACTTCACTAATCTGCAATCTCTTCCTCGAGATTCTCACCACCGTTTAGATCTCCTCAAATCTTCTGCTAGGATTCCCTTCAATTGCAAACTTCACCAACAAGCTACCTTTTCCTCGAGCCACACACCACTGTCCAACTCATTTTAAATTCATCGATAGGGTCT
>VDFB02007312.1:0-20507 GCA_007258455.2 Sequoia sempervirens | reverse complement strand
ATCTAATTGTCAAAGTGAAAGATGATGTTTGTGTGTCTCTAGAAGATGATGTTTGTGTGTCTCTAGATGAAATATGAATAAAAGTTAACTTCGATGACACATCCCTTGAAAATTCGAGCAAATCTGGGGCAAAATGTGTAATCAAAGATCATGAAAGAAGCATATTAACCCTAGCAGCAATAAAACTCACAGAAAGGACAAATAATGAAGTTGAATTCCAAACGGCTCTATTGAACCTACCAATATGCATATGATTAAAAAAGACTTAATTCATTTGGAAGGTGACTCGATGATCACTATCATTGCAATCCGCATCAACTTCATTCTGAATTAGAAATTAAATAAGCTTTTATTACTAATAAGGGAGACCCTATCTCAATTTAGGAAGTATAAAATCTCTCATTGCAAGGCCAACGAAGTGATTCATCAATTAGTCAAATGAGCACTCGACATGCGTCGCAATGATATGTTTCTAGACATGATGTGTATAGATATTGTCCCCCATCTAGAGCCGCCAAATGTAGTCTCATGCATATTGAGAGGCCAACGAAGTGACCGATCAACTAGCCAATTGGGCACTCGACATGCATTGCAATGATATGTTTCTGGACACGATGCGTCGTCCTCCCTCTACAGCCGCCGAATGTACTCTCATGCATATCGCAAGGCCAATGGAGTGGCCGATCAACTAGCCAATTGGACACTCGGCATGTGTTGCAATGATATGTTTCTGGACATGATGTGTATAGATATCGTCCCCCTCTGCAGTCGCCAAATGTACATCAGCACAACAAATAACAATTATAGCTGCAATCCCCCTGTTCCAGAGTGTGGGGGTCCAGGAAACGTGAACTCTGCAAACATGTCGAGTAATTATTACAGGCTCCCTTCCAAAGATCATGTCAATAGCCTTTCGATTCATTGTATTTGCTACACAACGATGGATACTACGATCTGTCTCTTACCAAAAGTGGGACAAATAGATTTCAGGGGTCTTATCTCTGAGCTTAGAATGAAAAGGATTTTCAAGACCCGATCCTCTATGTGTTGCATGCCATTAAAATGGTCTTGGGTGACCTATATGTAAATACTACTCACAAATACCAGGTTAACTCTGACATGGCCTCAATGTTTATGGTTGCACATCTCGACTGAGAGGAGGATAAGGAGTGTGTGAAGATGGTAATGGGAAAGTTGGTTAAGTTGAAATGGGGTGGTGGCTTGAGAAGCTACTTGGACAAAGTTGTGGTTGATTTTGGTTTGCACCCGTGTGATGGAATTTGGCCTCAGTTGACCAATATCAACAATGGGCCTTGGATCCCATTCATAATCCATGCTTTTGGAGCAGATGACAGTTCCTAGCGCTCGAAGGCGAAATGGGGGATTGGTTTCTTGAAGGCGGTTACAGGGGTCACTTGTTCTGTAGAAGTGGATTGGTCCTTTGTATGGGTCCCATACTCAGATGACGAATTTTGTTCCACAGTTATCACTGCTAGTAGATATTTGGGATTTTTTGTCAGCTAGCCGTGTACATGCGTAGCTTAAGCATATGCAATATAGTTCTGATCTGTAATGTAAATGAGCCATTTTGTTATAACGCTTCAACATAGTTTGTAATAGGCATATTTTAGGAATTCAGGTTTATGATCTGTGTGTAAGAAACAAGTGAGTGTAGTTTCATAGTGTCAATTTTATCGATTAAAAAAATAAAAAACTCCCTTCTAAATAAATGAATTTATGTTAATAAAAATTTGACAAAATATATAATATACTTTCATTTTTATATACACACCATCTTATTTAAATGATATTAAATTGAAGATTTATGATTTATGTGTAAGAAACAAGTAAATTTTTATTATTTCAATAGATGCAAGTGTAGTTCCATAGTGTCACTTTTATGGAATAAAAAACCCTCCCTTCTAAATAAATGAACCTATGCTCATAAAAATTTGACAAAATATTTTAGTTTTATCATTGATCTCCGGTTCGGGTTTAAGAGGTGGGACTTCTTGCGGATAGGGGATCTCACCCGTAGGGGACTAGTCTCCCCCAGCTCGCCCCAAGCACCCAAAGTAAGGGATATTGGGCCGTTGGGCTAGGTAGCAGGGACACCCCTATAATATCAAAATTTTTTTTGACAAAACACAAAATACACTTTTATTTTTATATACATGCCACCTTACTTAAATGATATTAAATTAAAGGTTTATGATCTTTTGCAAAAAAAACAAGTAAATTTTTATCATTTCAATTATGTAAGTGTGGTTCCATAATCTCACTTTTATGATAAAAATAATACCTCTCTTCTAAATAAATGAATCTATGCTCTTAAAAATTTGACAAAACACAAAACACACTTTCATTTTTATATACACGTCACCTTATTAAAATTATATTAAATTCATAAATTTCTTAAATATAAAACGTTATCTCAATATTTAACAAAATATGAATCCATTCAAAAACATTACAATGAAGTAACCTCTCTCCACTTAAAATAAAAAAAAAAAAATTAAGGCATGTACTTAAGCTATGATTCTAGCTTTGTTGCATAATGATTTTGAAAGAGGTGTAAGACTTACTAAGTTGATGTTCATGGTAATTTTTTTTTAATAAATTATCTTGTCAACTCCACGATTGAGCATAGTAAAAAATTAACTTGTTAAAATATATTTGCAATAATAATTATAAAAGACTTAATGAAGCATTGATTGTGAAAATTTAAAATTTAAAATTTAAAAGTGTAATTACTAGCATACATATATATATATATATAAAATACATCTATAGTCACGTCTATTTTCATCATTTTTTCTCTAATCAAAATTCTAATCCTAACTCTAATTGAATGCTATTTTAAATTGTAACCATTTTTTTTTTACTTTAAGATTGCCGCTTCATATTTATCTTCCCAAAAATAATATTAAAATATATTTAAAATAATATTTAAATTTTATTGAAAATAATTAAAAAATTAAAAAACAGATAAAAAGAAAAGTGTTTTTAAAATTCATATAAGAAGATAAGATTTAAGAGTGGATATGGATTTGCATGTCATTTAAAAAAAGAATTTTTCCTTACACATTGCTTTTTGGTGGATGCCATTTTATAATATTAAATTATAAGAATATTAAAACTCATATAGTCGATGCCATTTTATAATATTAAATTATAAGAATATTAAAACTCATAAGACTATATAATATTATGTAAAGTAAACTCAATATTAAAAAATAATATAAACAATTTTTAAAGTAAATTAAAATAATATTATAAAATCGCATGATAAATGGTAGATTCAACGGTGGAGAGTAATCTAAAAATCATAAAAGAGTGGGTACGAGTGTCATTATGGGAGCATAGGGTGGCGACCTCAATTAAATCAATTAAATGATAGCTGTGGGTTTGCATGCTATCAAGAAATTTAAAAAAAATGATAATAAGCATCAAATCCTAAGGTACTATATCTTTATTAATATTATATTATGAGAAATTTTTAATAATAAGTAATAATATAAAATTAGAATTAAAATATAAAATATAAAATTACAATTGTATTATTAGATCATAAAAAATTTAATAATTCATGGTAGATTATATTATAAATAGGTATTGAAACGCTTATGATATTATCCAAGGAATATTAAATATTATAAATAAATAAATAAATAAAAATTAATTATAATATAAAATTAAAAAAATTATTTCAATTGATAAGTGATGATATTATAAATATAAATAATATTTTTACATGCAGTGAAGATTTAGAAATTTAAAATTTTGAAGCAAATTAAATTCTAACATAATTCAAATTAAAAATATTTACATTTCTAATTCGTTAAAAAAACAATTACTAATAACTAATCAACCAAAACTAATCACAATAGTAATGTTTAAGGCAAATATTTTAGCTTTTAAACTTATTTAAATGTCACTAATTTTAAATTTATTTAAGTGTAAGTATTTTAAAATTTATTTAAATTTAATATATTGTATTTAAATAAATATAAAATTGTAGATTTATATTATTTGAATTTAATCTATTTTCCTTGAATTTTATAGATTGACAAATTTGATTCAAATGTGATATTTTAAATTCAATTTTTATTTTTTAAGTTGCAAATATGTATATATTTATGATTTTTATATTATAACAAACCTTAATTGTACTAAAAAAACACTTATTTCTTTTGTTATAATTTTAATCATTTATTGTTGAAATAGTCATTTATTCATATGAGATAGGCATTCGTACAAATGGAATATCAAATGTTTTGACTAGAGTTGTAGACTCATTAGGATCACTCAGGGTGTGATTCACTCACTAAAGACTACGTGTCTCTAATGGAAGTGCCTTGAGAATACTACCTTTCCCACCTCAAAATCCGACCTAAAACTTTGCGAGTCAAACAAATTCATTAAATCCTTAAATTCTTTTAAATACAGTCAATATTATTTTTATCTTTCAATTAAATATTTTTTAATAAATGTTTACTTGAATAATTTGTTAAGTTATATGTTTAGGTTACTTAAATGTTAAGCATAAGTTGACATATCCAATGCTTGGGAAAGAAATTCAACCCCACCCAAATACTTCAATACTAGAAGCCTCATTCATTACTCAAACTACCTACATAACTGCTTCCAAATGAAATCAAAGTGTTTCCTCTCTGAGATTGTGAGATAGTTCCTCTGTGATTCTTACTCACAAATGTGAGAAACATAAATTCATTAAGTACTTAATCATATTAAAACTTATTTACTAATAGATTTTAATTTTGTTCTTAATTGAATACTTAGTCACTTTGAGGGAAACATAAATTCATTAAATACTTAGTCATATTAAAACTTATTTACTAATAGATTTTAATTATATTCTTAATTGAATACTTAGTCACTTTGATTAATATTTTACTGACTAATACATCTAATTAAATCATTTCTTTCTTAAAATTTAAATATAAATGAATATACTAAACTATCAAACATATTACTCTTGATTAAGTATTCTTGGAATTTCTATTTTGATAAAAAAATATTTAATTAATAGGCTAAATTCAATGAAGATTTATTGCTCATCGAATTTATTATCAAGATGATTCATTATTACTCCTTGGTGATTTATAGGGATGATGGTACATGCCTAATGCAACTATGTTAGCACGAGAACATAAGAACATTGTCTATATGTGTGAACTAGAAGCACCATTAATACGGAACACTATAAATAGTTTCATTTTTTATTGTTCAATGTTACTAACTATAAAAATACAAAGTTGTGTCACACTTTCAGCCATCTTATCAAGACAAGTAAATTTAAATGTTTTCAAATAAAATCATTTTTGGTCAAACATATAGACTATCTAGTTTCATCCTAACTTTAATAAGTTTGTATTTAATATTTTATTGAAAAACATAATAAATAAATTTCAAAATAAATCAACTAACAAATAAAATTGCATATTCATAACATAAAACTAATAACTATTTGTAGAATTAAAAAAAAAACTATTTGTAGAATAAAATTAAGAAAATAACATTTATTAAATAGCACAAATAAAATTCTTTTAATTGATCTGCTACTAACAACTAAAAAATAACTAAGTCACTAAATTATATTTAACATTATTTTTTATCATAATTCAATCTTTATAATTATTTTATTTTTATTTATTATAATTAAAATCTACTTAATCTTCATATTATAATTAAATCTATTTAAATTATAATAATAATAAAATTGTTCTCTATTTTATATATTACTTTTTACTAATTTAAAATTTTGTTATATATCAATATACTTATTTATTTATATTTTTAAATTTTAAATTTTCATTTAATGTATTAGTACTTGTTGTTAGGTAGTACTATTTGCAATCAATTTTGTTTTTACTTGTTAATTAGAATTGACTTTTTTTCTTAAAAGAAAAATTAATCTTCTTAAAATCAGCTATTGCAATCATAATCAATTATAATTATTTAAATCTTATTGCAAACTTTAAAAATTAATGAGAAAAAATATTATTCTAATATCCATGATCCCTAAATCAAGAAAATAATATTTATAATTTATCATGTCATCATTTAAATTTTATATTATTTATATTTTTGCTCCCAAATGATATAAAAAAAAATACAAACATAATATAACTCACCAATTAATTTCTTAGTTATAATAGTATAATAAAATATCAAAAATAATAACATAAAAAAATAACTATAAAGAAACCATACTTTATAAATAGTATATGAGCACTTAAATAATATAATTATTAAAGATATTACAATACTTATTATAATTATTAATTGATTTTTTAAATTTTACATTATAATTATTTTAATTTATTTCTAAATATATAGATTTTTTAATTTCTTACAAACATAATATAAAACTTATCAATTATAAATAATTAATTTTTAATGATACATTTTATTACAAATTAACCTATAGAATAGGATAAAATTCAAGTTAAGGTAATATAACATAAAAACTAGACCTATAAGCCCTAAGCATAAAAATACAAAATAACAAAGCAATATTACCAGAGTCTACATGCCATGAGTGATTCACCTCCATTGCACTTCTCCACCTTATGCCTTCATATATGCAACAATAGCCTATGACAATGATAGAAAAATATTGAAGATTCTATTTGTCTCCTTAAGTATGCATGAACTCAAAGTAGTCTAGGCAGGGTAAAAATGACAATGATAGTTGTCTTTTATAGAATGTCAAAGTGGAATGAAGGGATGAGATTAAAAGCCAATAAGATATGTCAATCAATGGCCAAGAATGAAAGTTGTAATGTGGAAATAAGGTTAGGGAAAATTTAGGGCAATGATAAGGATGAATAGTCAAGATTGAGGAAAATGAATGAGCCATGAGAGGAGATAAGATTGATAGGATAAAAAGAGGTTGTTGGAAAGCCTTAAATAATTATAAAATTATTTAATTTAGGAGGGAAAGTGAATAGCTAAATAGTAAAAGCATTATTTAATTATAGAGGACGTGTGAAAGGTTGACTTTTTTCAATTAAATAATAATTTATTTTGGGAAGAAATGACAAATTAGTAGCCAATTTATTTAATTGTGGAAGAAAAGGTTAAATGAATAATTAAATAATTAAAATAACTATTTAATTATAGTGGAGAAGGAAAAGGACATTGTGACATATTAAATAAATAAAAACTTATTTAATTAATAGAAGAAGAAATAAAATAGAGTTTGTAGGCCTAGGACAATTTTTAGTGTCTACATAATTCATTATATCTTATTATTATATAATAATACTAATAATGTTATTAAGTTCATATTTCTAATTTTACTATATTTTTATAAATATTTTCAACATAATTTTATGTATTTATTATTATCTTATTATTAGTTTTAATATTTAAACAAGTAAAAAAATTGTTAATAAAAAATAAAAACTTGTTTTCTCTTAGTTTTTTATTAGCGAAAAATAAGGTTTTGAAGGGACCCTGAAACCCCGTACAAAGAAGAGCAAAGGTAGCAAAGAAAAGAAAATTGGTTGCCCAACCAAACAGCAAACCACAAGCTGATAACAAAGCCATCAACACACCAAATAGAAGCAAGGATCTAAACAACAACAGATCATGCACCAGCGAATCTAACACCCTTCGCCCTAGGGCGAAGCTCCCTAACAGACTTGGGAAGCCCCTTCTTTCTACATTGAACCAAGGTCCAAGAAACCTTAGAGTCAAAATCCTCCGAATGAGGAGAAAGGGGAGGATCTTCTTGGGCCACAATAGCCAAGGAAGACCCCAACAAAGTTGACCCAGAAGAAGGCACCTCTGAGATGGAGACTGGAGCAACAAAGCAAGCAATGCAACCAAGAGCCCCCGAGGGCCGAGTTGATAGATCCAAAGAAGGCACGATCACAGGAATACTAGAAGCAAAGACAGAAGTGACTCGATCAAGTATAGCAAGACCTAAGGTGGGAACCGAAAGAGCAGCCTCAACCAACCCCTCAGGAGCAGACTCAAGATGAATCTCATCCCCCTGAGAGGACCCATCACCACAAGACGAACCATCAACATCGGTAGCAGAGATAGTCAAATGTTCCACAAGAGCATCCTTCCACCAAGTTGCAAAGCCTCTACAATGCGAGAGAGGACAGCCAGAGCCAAGTGACCAATAGCAAAGCAACGCTGACATCTGAAGGGAACACCCTCATAATCAAGCAGTTGCTTCCAAGGTCGGTCCCCAACCATCAAAACAACATCTCCAAAAAGGGGTTTGAAGATGTCAATGTCAACTAAAATACGAGCAACAGTGGAGTGACCTATGAAAGTGGTAGAAGAATCTACTTTCAAGAACCGATCGATGGCATTGCCAATGCCCTCATAGCAAGAATCCTCCTAGAATTAGAGGGGAAGGTTTGGTAGACGCACCTATATCGGCTTGGCATTAAGCGGCTCGGTAAGAGGGTCGAAAGCAAGAGTCCAAGGTTTAATGGGCAAAGAATGTTCCCCCCACAACCAAACCCGACCATCAAGAACTACATCTTGTTGATCAAAAGAAGCAAAAGTTGCTACGAAAAATCCACGAGCACAGGGGAAGAGCTCAATCGTTCCGGCTACCAACAGCCTCTAAGAATCCAATACTCACTTATGAAGGTCAGGCAAAGAAGGCTTCAGACCATTAAATCTACAAATTGCAATTGTATTGCTGTAAAACTCCTCATCCTCCAAAACCTTCAGGCCACAGACCACAATAGGGGAGGAACGGGCACAAGGGAGAGGTTGGACACCTCTACCATTCCCCCCCAAAGGCAAACCCTTACCAGCCACAGTTGCAGAGGAACCAGCACCAAGAAGCACATGCACCCTAGTCCCAGCCCCCGACTGCACCCCCAGCAAGCCAAATCCAACCTCCTTGCCCAGTCCACATTCCTGTCCAGGCGACGCCACCAGAGTAGACACAGTCGGAACAAAAACCCCCACCCCATCGCTAACACCAAAAACAACCTACACCTGCTCGTCGACGCCAACGACTTCCTGCACCTACTCGCAGCCTTTCCCGCTCTCAACTATTTCAAAAATAGATATACTCCTAGCACCAAGATTTGATGGTGTAATGTTTTTACAAGATTAAAAACATATATAATAATTACATTAAGAGAATCATGATGTAATGATCATATTTTAAAAAAATGAAAAATCCATATTTATTTTTAAAAAAAATAAAACTATAATATATTTAAAATTATTTAATAATTATTTTATTTTGAAAAGATATTTTTATTTCCTTAAGAGTTATATATGTGTCTATTATAACAATCTTAAGTTATTTTATTTATTTTCTAACCTACATTAAAACAATTTTATTTACATAAAATTATTTTATTTTATTTTAGAACTAGTGAAAAATATATATATATATATATATATATATATATATATATATTATTTCACATCAAACTTGCAATCAAACATTCAAATTAAAAAAGTTCTTAAAAAAATCGTTTGCACATAAATATTTACCTAAATTAGTATGAATCAAATTCAGGGTTAAGATCAACCTAGTGAAATCATCATTCATTCAACTTCAATAATTTGTTGATCTCAAACTATTATGTAGTATACATTTAAATTGGTGTACTTGCCACTATGTGATTATAATACATGACTTGCAAGAATCTATTATTTCAAACTATTATTTCACTTGTCATAAATTGGTATTCCACAAATAATTTATGAACTACCCAACAAATATATTTATAGACAATAGAAAGTACTCCCCACTATGTGATATTGAAAAATGAAAATTAAGACATTTATATGATTAAACTACCTAGATTTTCAATTTCAAAATTTGCAATTAGTGATAGAATGAAAATATCCTTGTTGTCACTTCCTTAAATTTTTTCTTTCCCCTAATATATTTAGTGATTTGTTCCCTTTTTTCCCCTCTATTTATAATTTTCTTTTACACTTTTATTATATATTTTATTATTATTTTGTTTTAAATCTTTGTTTTATTTATTTATTTAACAACTTTCAAGATAAAATAATTAATTAAATATTTTTTTTTGCTTATAAAATATTTTTTAACATGATATTGATTTAATATTAATTTATAATACAAAATTAAATGAAATAAAGATAATTACTTTTAATATGAAAATAAAGCTAAAAAATAAAATGAATTTTCTCCTCATAAAATAATTCATGTTATATTAGTCTATCAAATAATATACTTTATCTTTATTTTGTTTTTCTCTAAACTCTTTTTTACTTCAATTTATTTCTTTATTTATTATAATATTATAAAAATTATTTTATAGTTCAAATTTGAATAAAGATAACTATTAGATAAGAGAAAAATTATTTTAGTATTATCCTCATGAGAATAAAATAAATATTTTTCATTTGAAATGAAACATTTAATATTAATTTTATTCGATAAAAATCTTTATCTTAAAACTTGTTTTATTCTTTCTTTTATTTTATTTTTGAATAAACAAGATCAAGTTTAAAAATTATGATTATTATTATCATTTAATAATTTTCGATATTTTATTTTTATTATCTATTATTTATTTATTTAACTAATTATTATTTATTATTATTAATTTTTTAAATTATTATTTACATCTAATTAATAAATTAATAAACACTTTTATAATTATTTAGAATATTAATTATATCCAAACCCTAAAACATTTTTCATACCAATGTACAATACCCATCCCCAATTCCAATTCAGAGGTTCATGTTATTATAAGAATATTTGAAATTTCCTCTATTTTTAAATTTTCTCTATTTTTTTAATAACATCCCCTAAAAAATGACTTCCACATAAAAATCATCCTGGAATCACATCCCCATCCTAGAAATTTAGTGGAATATACGTTCAAAGAGGAAATACATTACTGAGATTTCCGTAATTGTAGATGCTATCAGATTTGCCAAAAGAGGGACTAAGTAGCAAAAGAGTAAAAACTTGATCGAAGCCTCAACTGTTGTTTCTTGTATTAGTGCAGTGCCTCTTACATGATATCATGTTCAAGTTAGATGGCAGCATGTACAAGTGGTGGTTTAAGGCTTAAGCCCTTTCATGACCTTGGATAAAGATCACGTGTAGGTGATGTATTGCCCCTAATCTCAATTTGCATAGTATGAAGAGCCTGTGGACAATTTGTGTAGATGTAGAGAGAGTGTAATGAAATTCAACAGACAAAGATGTTAGTCAAGATTTTCTTATATCAACAAATAGTTGTATAAAGACCAAAATATATGATCTTTTCAGCATTTTTTATGACAGTTAGTATGATTTTTTAATGGAAGAATCCCTCAGCAAATTCAGTATGGAAAACTACCACATATTCAAAACGTATAGCATTGATTTATGCATGTCCTGCTGAAGGATAATTTATGAAGTTTGCCGTCCTGATCCAATGTTGACCAGCCCTTGATTATAGCTAAAATTTTGGCAAAAAACATCAGTGCTTCACCAAATTTAGTAATCATGAACTTGTATAAAAGGCATATCCCATCCAAATGAATGTTTTAGGTGAGAAGACATGACATAAAAGCATCCAACTTTCAGCTTTTAATATTGTCTTGCCAACAAATTCACTCAATAAAAAACCCAGAAAATAAAGTAAAATAAAACATTTTAGTATAATAATTATAAATAAAAAAATAAAAGAACAGATAGATGTGAGAACCCATTAATGCAAAATTCAAGAACAACTATTTGTGAATTGGGACGCCAAGCAGCTCTTACATGGAAGTCTAGATTGATTCATATGTCAGGAGTTTTCCTGAAATTACCATTTCTTGGATTAGATTTAATCTTATGGATTCAGTACACATAAATATGAAAGTGAATGCTTTCTATGCTCAAGCACTAAGATGTTTATCTGTAGGAATTGTGTGGTGGTCCTCCTTGTGTTAGGGGCCTCATAAACATGGAATCCTAAAAGGCCTCTGCATAATTATTCTTTTAGCTTGAAGTTATAGCCCATTGTTCATAACTTCATATGATTTATTTTCCTGTGATATGTAGCTATGGTAGAGTTATGTTTGGGAGTATTGTAATTCCTATGCACAAGTATATCCCAGTTAAGTGATATAAGACTGAGAAATTGTGAATATTAAGATAAGTCTACCCTTGTTTGGGAGACCTTGAAGAACTGAAATTATTTGTTTATAGACAGAGTGGTTTGTTCCTAAGTCACCATATTCGATCGAATTTCAACATGAAATTCGAAATTCGTCGAATTTCAAAACAAGGGTTGAAATTCGTTCATATTCGAACAAATTCGTCGGTCAAATATGGGCGTTGAAAAATATTATAAAACGATTGATTTATTAGGGTTTTTTAGGGTTTATTCGTTATAAAATTGACGGCATTTCTTCTGCAACTCCCGCAAGTCACCGAGCTCGACGTATCCAACATCAACTGCGGACGGCGTTTCTTCTGCAACTCCCGCAAATCACCCGATTTCAGCCTGTGCGTGACAAATACTCTCGTACTGGACTTCACCATCCGGCGCAAGGCAGCCTGTGTCGTGGCTTCGTCGGGGAGGATAATGGAAAGGGGTTTCGGGAAAAGCCTGAAATTTAATAACAAAATTAAAAGTGAAAGCAAACCGAAAATTTAATACTTCTAATCTGATTTATTTTTGTTTTTTATTCACAATGTTTTAATATTTTAAAATAAATAAATAAAACTTTTACTATATTAATTTATTATTTAATATATAATTTAATTTATTAATTATGTATATATTAATAATATTTAAAATTTAAATTATATTTTGAAACATATTTATTATTTATTTTTGCTTTGTATTTATTATTATTTATATATGAATAATATTTAAAATTTAAATTATATTTTTAAATATATTTATTATTTATTAACTTTATTAATATATTTAAACATATTAGTATATCAATATTATTTTTTAATTATTTTAAGTATATTACTTATATTTTAAAATAATCAAAATTATATAAGGCGAATTTAATTCGAATTTTTTACTTTTCGAATTTTTCCCTTGTCGAATTTCATTCGAATTCATGTGACTTAGGTTTGTTCCCTTCAGAGACTTTGGGCAATCATCAAATGCAACATAATATTGCAGGATCTAATTAATTGAGGGCTCTCCCTGGAGCTACTACAATGAAAAAAATTGTATGACCACCTTAGTCTAATGCAGTGTTGTACCCCAAATTAAAATTTTGCTACACTTAGGCATTTTGGAGAAATGGTAAAAGTCTTGTCAAAAATTGTCAAAAAGGTCGGAAAATGGGATTTTGCATGTCATGCATGTTGGTCAAAAACTTAAAATTTCCAAAATCTGAGGATCTAGGTCTGCTCAGAGTGAGGTTTTCTACAAAACCCGGATCTCAGTTTTTTGGCCCTAAATTTTAGAAAAATTTCTAAAAATAGACTTTTTTTGGGTTTCTTCTCAAATGGATGCTAGCAAAATTTTCTAAAACTAGAATGTTTGACGCCAAGGGTTCAAACTGATTTTGATTGGCTTAAAATACTTCCTCATCAGGCTGGTCCAATCAGAATCATCAAAAGATCAGTTTTTCTCTAATGGGTCTATTCTGCATTTTTAGAAGCCAAATCAAGACCTCCAAGGTCATCAATGGAGGTTACTCAATTGCCAGGTGTCAAATTCAAGCTCTCAAACACTGCACAGATCAAGAAACGACGACAAATGCTTGAAGAACGAAGAACGAAGGAGGGAAGCTGAAGGAATCTTGAAAGTTACAAAAATTTGGCTAAGTCTAGAGATGCCGGCGCCCCTGCCCAGTCAAGGCGCCGAGCCACTCATGCCTTAGAATATATTTTCAGTCTTCGGTAGTCAAAGCAATGGAAAACATGGAGCGGTGAGTGAAGAACAAAGAAAGGTGAAAAAATTTCAAATAAAAACTAACACTGGAGAGTAAAGGTGCCCCTACTAGCTAGTGGTGCCCAGCCTTTCAAGGTGCCAGATGATGGAATTAGGGTTTCTGCTTCTAGGACATTGTTGCTCAGAATATTTTTGGCTCCAAAGTGAATCCAATAACAGGTCCATCGGATCAAGCTATCAACCGAATCTTAGATCGAACAAAGGAGTTTCATCAAGAAGCAAACTGGAAATTGTGAAATCATTGAAAAATATTTTATCTCTAGGATCTTTAGGCGCCCCAGGTAGCCAAGGGCACCCAGGGTTTTGGAGGACCTAATTTGGATATTAGGGTTTGCAAATATGATCATTGTCTTCGAAATTTTGCCAGCTATCCAGTGGATGTCCCAGCTCAATCATCAGATTTGTCTATCACTAGCAGTTGCAAATCAAACGGAGGATAGAGCAAAGTTTGAAGGTTGAAAATCAAGTAAAAATGGTTTAGTCTGGAGATTATGGGCACCCCAGGTAGCCAAGGGCGCCCAAACTTTTGGGCATTCAGAAGTCAAAATTAGGGTTTGTTGCCTCCAGCAACTCTCCTTCAAATTTGAACAGGCTTTTTAGTGGATATCTTGGGGAGCTCATCAAATTTATCAAGTATCAAATATGTCAGGTTGAACATAAGGTAAAAACACTTGCAAAATGAGAAGTCAAAAGAAAGATGAAAATCTCAAAAAATATTCTAAACTCTAGAGGAGTTGGGCGCCCAAGCTTTTGACCCCCTAAAATCGGTTTTCTGGAAATATCACCTCCAAAAGATCTTTCACAGAATACTTCAAGCTATCCAACAAATCTGGTAGCCAATTCATCGGGTCATTCAAACATCTGGAAATGCAAATTCAACAAAGAATTCATCTGGAGGTTAGAAAACACAAAAATTGAAGAACGTCAGGAAAATGGCTAACACTGGGAGCCATGGGCGCCCCAAGTAGCCAAGGGCGCCACAAGTAGCCAAGGGCGCCCATGATTTTAGGGGTCCAAATGACGATTTTAGCAGACGTTGCCTCCAAAACAATCTTCTCTGATTCAGACAGGCTCCGCAACGAGATCATCAGTCAATTCATAGGATTCATCTGGCATCTGGAAATCAAGATCAAACTGAGGTCAAAATCAAGCAAAATTTGGAAATTTTAAGAAAAATGGCTAAGCCTGCCAAGTAAAGGCGCCCAAAGTTCAATGCCTTAGTGAAATTTCCAAATTTCATCATTCAACATGCAAAATAGTGTCTACATTCGATGAACATGGCTTAGGATTGGCTTCAAAGATTTAAAGCTGGAGAATAAAGCGTTATCATCCTCAAAACCTATTTAAGAAAGCTTTTGGCATTCATTATTCACTTTTTGCAAGTTAGCATCCAGAGGAGGAAACATACAATTTTCTTTTAATCAAGATTTGGAGGACAAAATGTGGTGCTTTTTCAGTGTTCTTCATGGTTTTGAGATCAGGTTGCACAGAGGCTCGCTTTTTCATGCTTTATTTTTCCAGGGCATCACATTTCAAAAGAAGGGGGTCATCTTTTTCAAATTCCATCAATCTGGGTCCGCTTGGTTTTTCATCCTCTTCAAGTTTGGAAAATTTTATATTTTCAAGAATCTGTTTTTTCCATGATTTTTCCAAAAACCTCAGTTTTCTCAAAATCTAATAATCTGGCTCTATTTAGTATGAAATTGTTTACAAAAACCAGATCCTAGTTTTTTAGCTATTTTTTGAAGCTCTGCATGCTGAGGAAAGATCAGCTTTTTCAAAAAACTAACAATCTGGGTTGCTTCAGAATATAGTTATCTTCAAAACCCATATCTTAGTTTCTCAACTTTTTTTTTGGCCAAAAATTGAACATCTTGCATGTTCTTGAAAAAATCAATTTTACTAGTTTTCATTGATCAGGGTCTCTTTAGAACGACATTCTCTACAAAACCTAGACCTCAATTTTTTTCGGGAATCTACTTTTTCAAGAAAATTCAACTTGTTTTCAGCAGTTTGTGCAAAACTTTTCCAGACATAGGCATGTTCACAGTCAAAATTCAAGATTTTCATCGTATAATGTTCTTCCATTGAAAAATCAAAAGAAGTGTCGGAAGCATAAAAGTTGCAGAAGAAACAGAGGAATGGCAGAAGATGGTCACAAACAGGGTAAAAAAGATATGCTGAAGCAAGAGGATATATTTATAAAAGGTCATCACTCCAGTTGCAGAGCTGCCGAAATTAGCAAGAATTGATAAAGCAACTAAAGATGTCAAAGATTTTCTAAGTTCAATTGCAGAAGGCGAGAAAATCCTGCAAAAGCAGAATATTTCCTTAGATAGTATCAGTGCTCCTAACAATGAGGCAGTTACCAGCTTTTTGGCGGATATACTTTCCCAAAATACCAATTGATGAGTTATCTTATCAGGACAGCAAAGATCTCCAAAGATAGATTTAAAGCAACAGTTAACTCGATGCTTTTTCTGAGTTTTCTTGCTATTCTTGTCTCATGCTTATCTATTCTTTGTGAGAAAGGAAAGAATCAAGTTGTAATAGTTGGCACGTTCCTTGCTTTTTGCTTTCAATAGGTTGTTAGTTAGTTGTCTTGATTTTAGAAATAAAGCTTGCATGTTGGCAAGTCTTGTTGTAAAAACAAGGAGATTTTAGGGTTCACTAATCCTTCGCTTGTGTATAAATAAGGGTAGCCTTGCCCATTTTTCTTTAATGGTTATTGTGATAGCAAACTGCTCAACCTACTTTTTCCTGCAAGTTGTTATTCAGTGTTAGTTCACCTAGTGGAAGAGCAAGCTCGTCTGCCTACCTTTGCTGCAAGATATTGTTCAGTTCATGTGCTACTTGTGTCAATGTATTTTGGTTGATCACAAAAGTATAAGCCTATTATTGATACAATCCTACTGTCCCAGAAGTGTAATCTTTGTTATTTGAAATTTGAGAAAAGGAAATCTTATGCTTGCTTTGCTGCTTTGATCTACTGTCTCAAGTTTTCGTTCTATGTGTTATGCTTATATGATCTTTATTTATGCTTGCATCTAAAAGTACAATGAGACTTAAGGTGTATGTTGAGAGTGAGTTTATGTGAGTTTTGTGTCAAAGAATCATTCCTTGTTTACTTTTAACTCTCAAGCTCTAAGTTTACTTGAGTTGTTAAAAGCGTAATTAGAGGAGGCTTAGTCGTAGTTGAAATTCAAAAAGAGAAAATCTCAACTACGGCGCTAGAGTTTTATAACCTTGTGCTCTTAGCTGAACAAAAAAATTGGCAAATTAGTTTTAGTTTACTTTCTTTACGCAACATCAGCAAAGAGGGAGCTTCCCCTCCTAATTTGAAGAGCAGTTTATCTATGCATAGTTGTCCGTTTCTAATCTGCATACCAGAGGTGCGAATTGAAATGCCAACATGCAATATGAGGACCATCTAGAGAGGACTTGGGCTATTGTATTAAACCTAGGTTCTAATGCAGGATTCATCCACATGAGAACATACACAAGGCATCAAAATTCAGTATCTCTTCCTTGTTGTCTTGCATGTTTAATTTCTTTAGTATGAGTGGCAGCAATCTAAAAATGGATCACAAGAGGCCTTTGAGAGATACCATGTAATGTCCCCTTCCAGTTGACATCTCTCAGTGCTTAAGACTAGCCTATTATGTGACCCTCGTAGGCTGATAAGGTGGATAGAGGGTCTTGTTGAGGATTGGCTTGGGGTCAGTTGGCAGAATTATTCAGTTTGGCTTTCATTCGGGGTCGTTCGGACATCTTTTGCTTGACTTACTATTTTTAGTAAGTGGAGACACTCAGCAGAGCACCCCTGCTATTTTTAGCAGTATGGTTTGGTCGTGTGCGGATTCAGTCACTTATCATCCGACTTCAGACGGTTCGTCAATTGGATCTGTTTTGAGGGAGATATTAATATTTATTTGCTAAAATAAATATTAATTAATTTTAAGCTTATTTATAAAGTTATAATATAATTAAATATTATAACTTAAGTGACTTAATGGAAGGGGTCAACCAACATGAAGAAGGGGCCACTTTTTAATTATTATTTATAATTAAAAGTGCATTCAAACTATGGAAAAATTAAAAGAAGAATTCAAAGTTAATTTAAATGATGCTTTTTGAGGAAAATCGACCCAACTGAGGAATTATAAGTTTCTTTGAGAGAAACTCATTTCATTATGTTATGAAAATCGACTTTGATCAATTCTTCCTTCAGAGAACGGAACCAAGGGTTTCAGTTGTCTTTTTGCACTGGAGAACGAGCCATCTTCAGTGTCTGCAGTTCAAAGGCTGTGAAATATCAGCTGATCTATTGCTTGTCAAAGAGATAGCTTCATCCAGAGGTTATCACAGAGCTTCAACTTTTGAGTTATCTTCAGGGTTTTGGTTTGAAATTCTTCCAGGAGGGGTTCTTCATTTTAGGCGTCCATTTTCCAAGCTTTGGATACATCTTCAAGGGGCCATACGAATTCATCACTTGCCGGTTGCTGGCCGTACAAGTATAGAGAGCTGCAAGAGGGACGTGTTTTTCATCTAGGGCCAAGCGCTTCATTTCTTGGCCTATTAATAACATCTACAGGGGCAGCTAGGGTTTCTTGATCATTCTCCATCATTTCACAGTGGGAGAAAACATGGCAAGGGCAGATCGTACCATTTCTTAGCTTCTCCAGGCGGCTACAGGCATGTTCTGGACTTTCTAGAAATTTATTAAAAATAAAGGTTCATTATTGTACGCCTTGTCTTTTCTACTTTAGTATTACCATCTTTGCAAATAAATACAAGAATCTTCTCATCTGGCATATGAAAATTTTAGTTCTATTGTAATTGCTTACATTACTTTCAAATTCGCATTCTATTATCATTGCATGCAAAAACCCAAAACATTCAAAAACACCCAAAAAAAAAACAAAAAAGTACATTCAGTTCCGGAACAGTGAGAATAGGGGTTTCTACATACCACAAGAATGTAAATTGGAATTTCAGAAATTGAGGAAACATGACTAGAGGTAAATAATGAATATGTAAAATATCAGAAAAAAAATACTTAGAAAAAAAAGGCAATGGTTATAGGATGAAACAATTATGTTGGTATGTGTGGACAAATCTATCAAATAAATGGTTTGAGATATTGCTCTCAGGATTCAACCGTGTGCAAATGAGGTTGCAAGCTAAGTGGGCTTAACCTTGGGAAAAACTCCATGGTTAAGCGCACTTGAGCTGGGGTAGCATTGGGATGAGTGACCTCCCGGGAAGGCTCAGTGCTCACAGAAGCAATGAGTGCTAAGTGGACCATTCATTATAATGAGAGATGGGTTCTTGTGAACCGCTACTCATGAAACATGGGTCATGAGTTTGACTCATAAAACTACACGGTTGAATCCTGATAGCAATATCTCAATTTGACATGTGGAAAATATTGTCTACTTATCAAAAAAATGGTTTTGCAAAATCAATATGAGTAACTTAAAAAGTACAAATTCTATGATTTTTCTCAAATAGATTTGAGTGCCCTTAGAGGGAAAATAAATGCAATGGAACCCTATTTTCGTATTTATCTTACTAACATTCAACTACTTTTAGAAAATGTGTGACAAGTGTCAACATGTAAAGCAAGTAATATCTTACCATATGAAATGGAGTAAATATAAGGATAGGAGATGCAACACTGGTAAACGTGTACTACAAATGAACTTCAATGCAATGAAAGATCCCATGAAAGAGATATTATCAGTATGACAGCTTGTTTTCTTTTTGGGACGACACTCTTTTTTAGTTAGAAGGCTGAAGTTGAACTCAACATCCCCCTAGTGCTTTGTAAGTAAAACTTTTGCAGAGGAAATTAATCACATGAGATCTGGACGAGTTAGAACCAGAAGCATCAAACATAAGGTAAAATATAAGCCATTACTTCAAATGTTCCAGCACATACTTCTGATAAATGGCTAGCAATTTTGACACCTGAATGGGAATTGGATCATCAGATCAAACTAGAGAACACAATCATTCCACATGCCAAATCCCTTATTGTCTACGTTATAGGAGGTAGCAGAAAAATTAAAAAAAATATAATCATTCAACCTTCCAAATCACAGTCAAGAATGTTAGTCATTTTGAGCAAAGGATGAGATATCCATACTTTCTATGGGTTATCAAAAAATATTTGCTTCCCTAAATTGAGGATTTGTTGGACAGTCTGAAATAGCATTCGTATCATCAAATTAGATCCATTTGGAAGGATGTCCCTGTATCTGCCTTCCGACAAGTATTTTGCTACTAGTTGGGTCAAACCACAACCTGATAATTACTTGACCTCGGTATATGCTTCATGGCCTCAGTATGCCAGTCAGTTGATTCCTGGCCTAGAAAAATTATGTCAACATAAAATAAGACATTATTTTAAAGTCTACACATTTAAGACAAGACTTAAACATAAAAGAAAACTTATCTGCCTATAAATTGGATAACCTACATTGCTAGTAGTCTATAGGTCAAATGATGTCTTACCACCCAGCCTCCTCTACCATGCCATTAGAGTGACATTTTAATTTTTTGGTTTTCCTGTTTCGTGAATTTACTATCCTTGCCCTT